>JANLJB010029596.1:0-16291 GCA_026212285.1 Bursera cuneata
GACTTAGAGATTTACTTTAACATGTTTTAGTAAATCAGATTTTGCTAGCTTCCGCAGAGTAAATTTTTAAATACCTATTTACCCCCCTCTAGGTACTTTAGGGTCTAAACATAGATTTAACAACCTTGATTTTCTGTTAAACCTTCCATAAATGCTTCCACTTTTAGAACTCAGACTAATTCATTGGCCATTGATTAGTCAGCTTTCCTGGTGTAGAAAATGCCTTGACGTGTTTAAACAGTGGCCTAGTGATTATTTTGGTGCAAGTCATCATTGTGGAAAAGTGAATGAATTCCCTAAGACGCGTCTGGGGAGAGGGGATGGGGAAGATATTTTGAGATCGGGAAAGGGATGAGGACAATTTTTCATCGTCGAATATTTTCAAGGCAGAGATGGAAATGATTAGCCCAAACTCGATCATGACCCACCTGTCCCAAAATTTTAAAAATAATTATTTTATATTTATTTCTATTAAGATGTTTCGCTATTATTTTTAAAAAAATTAGAATTCTTTAATATTCTTATCTTCTTTCGACCAAATCCTATTTATTATGTAAAATTTTTTATCCTTTAATATCTTCATGAACAACTATTACCCTTCGCATCACAAAACATATTAAGATAAAAAAAAATGTTAAATAATTGTTTTTTTCAAGGGATAGAATTTAGGTCGGATCAGATATAAGTATATTTAATCATTTCCGGAAATGATTAGAGAAGAGAAGAACATTTTCAGGAATGATTCTTCTACTGGATTACAGGATGAGTATTTCCCATGGTGATGAGACATCAGAAGGAGAAAGGATCCTTGTTATTGAAAACAAGGGAATGTGAAGGACTGTATGTGTGTGTACGTACAGATTGTATATGGTAGAGGGCCCGACTATTTGTGTTGTTAGTGTTCTAGTGGAACACATAGAAATGTGGTTGTATTAGTTTGAGGATTACCTCGTGTTTGGCCGAGTTTAGTTGAGGAACTGGAGGCAAATGTTAGTTATGTGCATGTACTTTCGGATTGAGATCTGAGATGCTCAGTGAGTTGAGTGTGGTACCAACCATGTGTAGTATGATAGAGGTTGAGATATGGGTTGATGGTATTGCCACACATGGATAATATGTTGAGAATTGAGAGAGAGTGACGTTCCTGTGTATCAAAACTTGGAAAGTTACTAGTTGAAATTGGAAAAATTTATGAAATGGTTGGAGCATAGTGTGATACCGGGATTGAGTTGGTTTATGACTTCTAACGTCACTCTGGATCTTTGCCAAAGAAAGTGATGGCATTGGCTCCCAAGAGAATTGGAAATTCGTATGGATCTGTCTCCAGGAGCATTGCTTGCGTGTTAGGTTGAGTAGATATGAGTTATGGCTGGCGGAAATGAAGTTTTTGAGACATCTGGGGTCAAAAGGAGAATTTTGGTAGACCTGTTTGAGATAAAGACAGTATGGGATTGGGAGCGACCAGGAAATTTGTTTTGAGATACACAATTTCTTGGGTCTAGTGGATATGATTAGTAGCTTATTGAGAACTTCTCTCAAATTTGCTGCTTAGATGATTGAGTTAACCCGGAAGGGAGGAGGCTAGAGTGGGATAAAGCTTGTGAGCAAGCTCTCCTTGCGTTGAAGGTCAGATTGACTTCAACTTTGATTTTAGTGATGCCACAACGTGGACTGAATTATGTTGTATAAATGGGTGCTCCCTTGAGCCGGTTAGATTGTGTGGCAGAAGAGAATTGTGACTCGTGTTTTTCGGTAGTGGAAACCTCATGGGCAAACTACCCAAACACGATTGGATTTAGCATGTAGTGTTGTTTTACAGATTTGGGGGTATAAGTTATATGGAGAACGTTACTATCAATTTGGCAATTTGGTTACCACGTTCTCCGAGGGGAAAGGATGCCATATGGTAACGTTAAGGTTACATAGAGTTCGACTTTCTGTAGTGCCAGACCGAAACCTGAGGATTATTGTCCAATTTTGGTAGGGTCTCAAGAATTGTAGGCATGTGAATATGGGTTGGTATTGCTTTCACCCTCAGATGGATGGCTAGTTGGGACATACCATCCGAGTTCCGGAGGGGATGTAGAAAGCATGTGCGATGGATTTTCAAACATGTTGGATAAATCGCCTCCCATTTGGTGGAGTTGTGTGCTATGATAGCTATCAGACTAATTTGGGATAACACATTGTGAGGCTCTTTATGGTGAGCTACGTGGATTTTCTCTGTGTTGAGCAGTATTTGAGGAAACCGCGATGTTGAGTTTAGAGATGGTTCTAGAAACTACAAAGGAAGTGAGACTTGGAGTTGACAGGAAAGTCATTTTTACATTTTTTCGGGTCGTTTGGGACCTTGAGATGGATTAAGGTAGTGGTTTGAGTGTTGGCTTTGCCACTGTGACTACCAGGGATTTAGGGTACGTTGTATGTACCAGTGAAGAGGAGTTAGAAATTAGACCCGAGGCAAGTTTTGGATGGGAGTGAATTGGATATTCACCCAGATGTTTTGAATGAGGGCATTTTCATCTAGAGTGTGGATGTGAGGGAACGAATGGTGTTATAAAATTTTTAGGATGAAATTTCTGTAAAGAGGGTAGACTGTAACGACTTGGATTTTTGAAACAGTGTTCTAGAGGTGTAAGTAAAATATTTTAAAACTTGAAATAATGAATTTACGTATTTTTTACACATACTGGATGAGACGTACGTAAATGTATTTGGACGTTACGAATGAATTTGAGAATTTTATAGATTTGGACTAAAATATAATTTGACGTTGGTAAATGGATTTTTCATCTTTAGTGCTTGATATTCATGTTTTGAGGGTCACATGAGTGTGGATTAGATGAAGATGGGTTGGCATTAAGATGCCAAGACATCAGACAGGGATTCAAGAACATTGAAAGTTTGAGAAATTACACTTGGACCCCCAATCCCAAAAACTATATAAACAACATAATGGCCCAAAATATTTAGAAAACCTGCATAAACACCTCTGTTTACCGAAAATCGCTGTTACTATCAATGCCGGTGATCGTTCTTATTCCCAGTGAGTTAAACCTCTAGATGGGTGGCGATGGAAGCGTCTCGGCATGTTGATCTTCGTGGTGGCCTTTGTTTCCTCGTCTGGCGTCATAATCGACTGGATCGATGCCGTGAAGATTCAGTTGCCGAAAACGGATCTCCCTCCTCTGTCGTTGTCAGTCTCTACCACTGGTAGGGATCGACATGTCTTAGCTTGAGGATCTCAGATCTAGTCTTCGATCGATCGTCCGAGCCCTGGATCATCAGTAATCTACAGTGGAAGCCTATGTCGATCGTTGCTCTGTCATCTCTCACCGTCGATAGCCCCCGACGTTGGTGCAGTCATCTTCCTCTCTATGAGATGAAACTGGTGGTAGTCATCGTTCACTATGATTCATTGTCGATCATTTTCGATGAGTAAACATGAATGACGGCTACCAAAAAAAACTTACAATCGGCCCCTTCAACTTGCAAGCTTGATGAGGCACCCTTAGCAGTTACACCTCTGCTACAACTTAGAAAGTGTATACCCAAGTGTAGGTTATCTTAATTATAGTCTTCGGTGAGTCCAAGTATCGTATCCACAGGGACATTATTATCAAGAGTAAAGTTCCTTATTTATTTGTCCAAGATCCAAAGCAAAGAAAATATAAATGAAGTGTTGGTTGGTTTTAGAGATGGAAATTACCAAGTACGAAATTAAATTCAAGTAAAAAGAATGCTAAGGTATCAGAGATCCACACTCATTTGAATTGTAAAAAATATTTTTGATCCTTTTTATAACTCAATTAACATTAACTAAAGAGTAAAATCAATCGGTAGATGAAAATGTTTTAGTTCAAGAAAACATGAAATAAAAGAATTACCTTTCAACGAATTGACGACAACATTTCGAGAAACATGCACTTGATTTGTAAAAGAAATTTTCAAGCATTTAATGTACCAATAAGTCTACAATGAATCAAGGCTTTTAACAAAACAAAATAACTCTAAAAATTTTTAGTCAAATAGAATGAAAGGAAAAACATTGAAGAACAAAAATCGGATTAAGAGCAAAATTACAACTAAATGAGTGTTTCACTCCTAGTCTTAGCTAAGAGTTTAGAAAAACATATTACAACTACAAAATACATAACAAATGAAACTAAAAACTCTAGAAACGAATTGTAAAATTCCAATGAGCCAATGGTCTCCTTTTATAGGCAAATGTGAGAGGGCATTTAAGGAATTTATATGATAACTCATTTATGGCCACCAACCACTCTTATCAATTGTAACCACTTTTGAAACAACTTGGACATTGAATTGATCAAAGTATCCAATATGAAAGATTTAGATAATTATCTTATCTTTTCATAGCCACTTGAATTGTGCCATTTGGATCTGTAGTTATAGAGAAATGACCAAAATACAGTAGCTATGTCAATTCTCACACACCAACCACTCCATCGAGTTGCAAGGCATTTTAGAGTTTCTTAACTACCGAATTTGATAAATTAGAAAAGCTAAAAGTTGTAGCTAATTGATAATGTTTCCAAAATCTATAAGAATTAAGTCATTTGGAGTTATATTTACTGAGATATGGTCAAAATACAGAAGCTTATTGCAAATGACTTCCACCAACCACTCTATCCCCTTGCAAGGTATTTTGGAGTTCTTAACCATTGAATTGGACAAATTTAAAAAGTGAAACATTGTAGATAATTGAAGTATCTATCCAAATCATCTAAAATCATAGTATTTGGATACGTATTTTGTGACATACGATTCAAATACTAAAGGTATGTCAAGCTAGATCTTCTAGAATATAATCTATTACTATTGCCATGCACTTTTGACCCATTTAATCTTGGATTTGGGCTTTGTGTTCTGCTTCAAATATGTGAGTAATTGGGTAAAAAATCTATAAAAAAAAAAGAATTGCATTAATTGGACCTCCAGATTAAAAGTTATGCATATTTTATCGAACATGCATCAAAATAACCGTTAATCCAAATTAATGACAATTTTACTTTTAAGTTCAATACAATAAAAGTTATCAAATTAATGACACTTAAAGTGTAAAAATGATGATTTAAACTCTTAATAAATATATACTTTTAAGTGCTCAACACACCCCCCAACTAGCTTATTACTAGTCTCTAGTAATAAAAAGCGAAAAAACTCAACAAATTTTATATACAAGATAATAATCATTTTTTTCCCCTTGATTTCTTCAAATAAACAAGCTCTTACTTTAAAGTTCTTCTAACTATATGTCACATAAACTTCAGTCAAGATACTAATAAACCTTCTTTTTGTGCTCAAATTGTATCAACACATAATCATGGGGCTTATATGGAACGTAATTTTTTTCTAATATTTTGTCAAGGCTAACTTCCTTGGCTAGAGGTCATCTCATCAGAATTTTTTTTTTTTTAATTATAGAATCATAATGGGAATCATTCAGATAAATCATGCGCCTAACCACACATTCATCTAGTTGCCCTTACCATTATAATTTCTATAACAATTTTTTTTTTAAATTACAGAATCATAATGGGAAATCATTCAGATGAACCGTATGTCTAACCACACATTCATCCAATTGCCCTTACGATTACAATTTCTATAACATTTCTTCTTCTTCTTCTTTTTTTTTTTTTTTTAAAGATTTCCCTTTCTTTTAGTTGCTATTATTGACAAAAGAACTCGAATATTATGACAATCCAATTTATAACCTACAATCATATGTCAAGCATATGTATCTGTTTAAGAATAGTTTATAAATACTTATTGCATGCATATACGAACATAATAGTTAATTACCAGATAAGGATATAAGAGTTTGTAAACTCGAATGTTTCAAAGAGAATTAAATGATAAAACATTGTTATAAAATTCTGACTAATTAGATGCCTAATAAGATGCGTCTCAAGAGAAAAAGATTTTTCTTACTCTGTCATATTTCTTTAAGTTATGTTTATCTAATGGTTCTAACTAATTAGATGCCTAATTAGATGTGTCTCAAGAGAAAAACATTCTCCTTACTCTGTCATCTTTCTTTAAGTTATGTTTATCCAATAGTTTTAATCACATCAATTTATTGTTTTTTTCTTTTTTTGACACAAATTTCAACATAACATAAACAAATATCAACCATCACAATTTTTTTTTGAATAACATAACATAACACAAATATCAATATATCCCTCCCCCCAACCAGATTGAGATATTATCCCCAATGTCTAAATACCTGAAGGCGAAGTTTAGAAGATATTACCTGAGGTGGTATTTATTGAAAGGAAACAAGCCTGAAAGAAACTTTAAAACAAATATGATAATAATGAAATAATAGAAAATGATGTGCATAAAACCAAAAGAGAAAAGATTACCAGAAGAGGTTCAGATCCAATTTACGCTTTTGACGGCTATCATCTAACCAAGCGATTTGAGTTACTGCTGGATCCGATTCATGGGCATATGCTTGAAGTTTATCAATTAGCTCATCAACCGTTGGAGCAGAAATAAGAATCTTGCGTGCTACATGTGAGATAAAACCTTGTTCCATAGCTTGACCAAGAAAATACAATAAATAGTTAAAGAAATCATTAATATTTAATATTTCGATAGGCTTGTTGTGTATGTTTAATTGAGTCCAGGAAAGAACTTGAAAAAGTTCTTCTAAAGTACCAAAACCACCTGGTAGGGTAATAAAGGCATCGACATTAGAGAGCATTCGAGCCATTCGTTCATGCATCGATTGAACTCTGAATTCTTCCCCAATTGTTCTCCCTGTTAAGTTTTTTACAACTAAAGGTGTAGGAATGATACCTAAGACTTGACTACCCCCTATCCATGTAGTTGTAGACACACATTCCAATAACCCAAGGCTACCTCCATAAACCAAATGTATCTTTCGCTTAGATAAAATCCTACCTAGATTATGTGCGGCTTGCACAAACTCTATATTTTATCCAGGGCGTGATCCACCAAATACATAGATATTTCAGAATCGACGAACTGAGGTTCCCTCCATTTCTAAACTCATCCCAATTTTGTGTATGAAAATAAAGAAGATGAGGGGTTACATTTATGGAGTTCAAAAAGATAGTGCAATAATAACATCTATGTGGGTAGGTCGGCTATTGTCAAAAAGAGAGTTTGAAAGTAAAAGAGGACAAAAATAATGACAAACATAATGATAAGAGAAACAAGAAAATAATAATAGTAGGTATAATGATGCAAAAGTAAAAGCACACATAAAATTTCAAAACAAATGACTGAAAAGTTAAAACACATGATTATGTATAGTCGTTGTGATTGTGGGTCACATCTTCCTCTGGTTTTACGTCTAGAAACGGCTTAAACACTTTCTATGAGTTGGGGATAAGCTTCCCATATAATTTTCTTATAAATTGGCAAACATGATCATTTTGAGTAAGATTCCCAAGACTATAGCGTTGTTGTTCATCCTTGAATTGGTTCTATAAACTAAGTAATTTACGTTGCACAATTCCATAAGAATGCGTCTCAAGAGCCAATAAGATATTATCTAAAGACTCCTTACTCATGCCATTCTTTATGAATTGGATTTTATCATCTCGATTTATGGAAGCAAATCCTATAGAACGATATCACTGATTACAAGTCTATCTTGCACATTTGTAACAGACTTGCAACCTTTTCGCCCTATGCTTTTTTACATAAGGGCTTTTTCCTAAACTAGGCAAAACTAGAAAATTTAAATAAGGCGATTCACCACCTATTCAGACCTTTACTTCAATTAACCAATGTATATCGGCAGGCATGCCATTATACATTAGCATCATTAAGCGTTCAAGCCTAGCTCGATCAAGTTTTATTAAAATATTTACTAGAAAAACAGGAAATATTTTTGAAGCTTAGAGAGAATGACATCTATTTTGAGAAAGTAGAGATTTTTTTTTTTGTTTCAATAATTGTGAGAAATAGAAAAGACCGACTTAGGAAAGTCACGGAGTACTGTTATTCTTCATTTAATCGAGAAACCTTACATACCAAAAAGAAAGAAAAAGTAAATGAAACTAAATGTCACTTGCTACAACTTAGAAAGTGTATATCCAACTGTAGGTTGTCTTAATTATAGTCCTCGGTAAGTCCAAGTATCGTATCCACAAGGAGATTATTATCAAGATCAAATGACCTTTGTTCATTTGTTCAAGATTCAAAGCGAAGGAAATGTAAATGAATTGGGGGTAATTTTAGAGATGGAAATTACCAGGTAAGAAATTAAATTAAAGTAAAAAGAACGCTAACGCATTGGAGATCCACACTCATTTGAATTGTAAAAATATTCTTGATCCTTTTTATAACTCAATTGATATTAACTAAAGAGTACAATCAATCAGTAGATGAAAATGTTTTAGTTCAAGAAAACATGAAATAAAAGAATTACCTTTCAATGGATTGATGACAATATTTTGAGAAACATGTACTTGATTTGTAAAAGAAATTTTCTAAGCATTCAAAGTGCCAACATGTCTATTATGAATCAAGACTTTTGACAAACCAAAACAACTTTCAAGAAAATATTTATTCAAACGATTGAAAGGAAATACAATGAAGAACAAAAGTAGGATCAAGAACAAAACTACAAACAAATGAGTGTTTTACTCCTAGCCTTAGCTAAAAATTTAGAAAGATATATTACAACTACAAAATACACAAGAAAAGAAGAAAAACTCTTTAGAAATGAATTGTGCCTTTGCAATGAACCAATGGTCTCCTTTTATAGGCAAATGGGAGAGGGCATTCAAGGACTTTCTATAGAAATTCATTTATTGCTACATAACCACTCTTATCACTTGTAATCACTTTTGGAACAACTTGCACATCAAATTTATCAAAGTGTCTAACATGAAAGATGTAGATAATTGAATTATCTTTCCATAGCCGCTTCAATGGTACCATTTGGATATGTAGTTATGGATAAAGGACTAAAATACAGTAGTTATATCAATTCTCACATACCAACCACTCCATCAACTTGTAAGGCATTTTGGAGTTTCTTAACCACCGAATCTAATTAATTGGCAAAGAGACAACTTGTAGATAATTGAATAAGCTCTTTAAATCCATAGGAATCAAAGCATTTAGAGTTGTATTTATTAAGATATGGTCTCGGATGTCTAAATATGTTAGGCTATGATTCATTTTCGGCCACCTACCACTCAATCAATTTGAAACAACTGTTTGATCAACTTGCACTCATACTTTGAGAGAATGTCCAACAACAAAGTTGTAGATAATTATCTAAGCTTTCTAGATCATTTTGAATCATGTCCTTTTGAGTTATGATTAGGTATCAGTGGCCCCATAAGTCCACATAGGTCAGGTTGGATGTCTCAAATTCTGGGTTCTAATGTAACCCAATTTTGACCTATTAGACATTGGATTTGGGCTTTAAGTTGTTCTTCAAGTTTGTGGATAAATCTCTTAACATTCTATAGGTATAAGATTTGAACCAAATGGCTTCTGGATTGAAAATTATACTCATTTTACGTGGCTTGCATCAAAATAACTAAAAATAAAAATTTATAACAATAATTCTTTTAAACTTAATACAATGAAAATGGTCACATTAATAGCACTTAAAGTGTAAAAATAATGATTCAAACTCTTAATGAATATACACTTTTAAGTGCTTAACATCACTCAAATTACAGAAAACAAAAAGAAATAACCAGGGATTTTTAAGACGTTGACCATTCCCAAGAAAGATATCACCAGAACCTAGCGAAACATGTTTGTGATTCTTCGGTAATAGTTTAGGCTTGAGGTTATGAGTTCTCATTCTTGGTGGAAAATGAACATTTGATCTTGTGGATAATTCCTCAAATTTGTGTTTGCAATTATCTACTCGAACACTCTCACTCAAAAATTCAAAGATATGATTTTTTCTACCTCATACGGCTTTAACTCTTTTTTCTCTCATCACTCTTTATTTTGGGTAGTCTAAGCTCATCGTTTTTATCAATGACCTTACTATTACAAAGAGTTGTGATGGCCTTAACTTTTTTAGGTGGTTTCTCACTCACACTAGAAATGTTTACATCAAATTGATCTACAGAACTAGGTTATGTTTGAGAGGGAAACTTACCATTTTCTTGAATGTGCAAAAAAGAAGTCAAAGTAGAAAGTATGTTTTTGATCTTGTTAATGGCATGCGAAGTTTGATTATTAACGTTTATTTGCTCATGCATGAATGCTTGCAATGTCTCCTCAAGGGTTTTCAATTTGGGTGAATGATATGAAGAGGGATTGAAGGACTTTTGTGGAGGTGGTGTATGGACATTATGGTCATTTGAAAGGTTTCTCCAACTTGGATTGAAAGTATTAAAGTACGGAGATGAGAATGGCTCATCCATGTCATAAATATCACATACTTCTTCATTTTGAATAGATTTAATATTCTTTAATTCTTTCATTTCCATGGCTTCAATTTTCCTAGTCAAATTGATTACCTTAGCATCTAGGTCATTTTCTTAATTTAAATTATATTTTCCTCCACTAGAACTTGTAAGATTAGACCTAATCGAATTTTGAGAACTAGAAGTTTGTCAATTTTCAGAATTTTCAGCTAAGTGACCTAAGTAATCAAATGCTTCTTCAGGATTTTTATCTAAAAACTCTCCATTACACATGGTTTCAACAAATTGTTTCGTCTCAGGTGTTAAACCATCACAGAAGAAACTAATTATATGCCTGTCACGACCCGGAATCCCATATACAAGAACCATGGGGGTGACTATGTAAATAAA
The DNA here is from genome assembly GCA_026212285.1 of Bursera cuneata. NCBI lineage: Eukaryota > Viridiplantae > Streptophyta > Magnoliopsida > Sapindales > Burseraceae > Bursera > Bursera cuneata. Next base: position 10,803 of record JANLJB010029596.1, read on the forward strand.
TAAAAAAAAGTAAATAAAACCAATAAAATACTTTTTAATAAAAGATTTATACTGAAAATACGGGTTACAAGATTTTTCTTTAAATAACACATAGAAACGACACACTCTGACTACCCAAACATACGTATGACTGTCCGAGATCCTATAAGTAAGCTCCAGATAATCTCTGCTAGACTCCTGACCTCGGGTACCTGTGGAGGAAGGGATGAGCAACATAGCCCAGTAGGAATTTCTAACACTATATAGTTCTATAACATTTTACATACATGCATGCATCACACAATCACACACTAACATACCAATTTGTTCTCTATCTCTCGTGCACACTAATAACACTATCATACGTTTCTCGCTCTCAATCTTAATAGTTGCCATACGTGGGACACATCCACTTGAGTTCCACACTCAATCAGAGGTCCACTCGTACAATCAGTACACCCGTTACACCCATAATATGCATCCTTCATTATACACCTATATACCCGTACCTCTATTCCATACTACAATCTCACTATTATGCATCTGTAGTTAGTACCGAGCTCACCGCGGTTACACTACCAAGTACATATCATCTGGTCCCAAGACCATTCAATGATTACCACTAGCCCGTATAGTCTCGCTCACGTACGGCTCACTCGTATCACATTTATCTTTACACATTCGTGCCCTCACGTATATTCATGTACCACCTATGTCCTTTAAGTCCCATTACTTACGGACACGTTCACAAACACTCCTCGTGTCTCATCCATCCCACAATGCATGAGTACCATATTCCCATGTCATATACATCTCATCACACGTGTACGTCCATGTACCATGTCTCATATTCCATTTATCAAATCCTCTCACCACCCATCTCATCCGTTCCGTAACCCGTGGACACACGCATATCATCCGCGTATCATCCATTCCATATCATATCGGCACATACGTATCCCTAAACTATAGTTGTATCCTCTTGTATTGCCATACGTGATATCCCCATTCTTAATCTGTTTTGTATTCACCATCCGGCGACACAATCATATATGTCTGCCTGATCTCTCGGCTTATCACGTATTTCTGTACTATTGTACTCATATCCGTAACGTCTCGATCTATCTAATCATCTAATATACCTATTTGTTCATCACATACAGTCTCTATTCCCTAAGCCACATCAGTAAAGTAAATTCACATGCATAGCAAAATATCATAAAATAGTACAGTTAGGAACCCCTACCTCAATACTCAAACCATAGCTCCCGGACCTCCTTCTCTCTCTATTCCTCATCCATATAGCAAATGCATGCGTCCCGATGGTCTCAGATGAGTCCTCGGAGTCACGGGATCGTATCCATGCAAAACGGTAATTGGGGGTTAAAACGATATTATACACATCAGGGGTGTTATCGTAAATCTATAAACTATACTTAAAATAACCAAGCGGAGGTGAGATTGCTAACCTGAAAACCCTTGGGAGTCCTTAAGTCATCACACGTGACAGGGGGTAAATTGCCAACATCCAAAACAGTGGGGGTGTGCCAAGGGATGTAACTGCCAAGTCAACACAGTGAGGGGGCCGACTAATATTTGCCAACCTAACTGTGTTTCACTGTTTGTCATCGGAGAAGATGATCGACGACCAGGAATGGAGAACGGAGGGTACCACCGGCTGCGTCTCATCGAGGGGGACTTGTTCCGACTATCAATGACGACAACTGATGACGGGAAACTACAAATCGATGAACGGGGAGGCGTAGGGTGTCAGGCCTCTTTGCCAGAGATCCATGCACCGGATTGACGATCAGAGGCCACCGTCAGAACCAGCTTACCGAGACAAAGTGATCACCACCGGTGTCAGTCAGGGGCTAGCAACGCCTGAATCGACCGGTGATAGTTGACACAAGCACAGATCTCTGACCCGATCTAAGGTGTTTTAGACACCGAACGGGGAAACAAGCACCACCATGCTGATCAGCAGGCCGAGACGATTTCATCGCTATTGGCCGTGGCGGCTAACTCACTAGGAATGAGAACGGTCATCGGAGATAGCGACCAGGGATGTTTCTATAGATTCTTGCAACTGTTGGCCTCCTTTACAGTTTATATAGACTTTAGGTTTTCAGGGTGTTTTTATAATTTTTTAAACCTTCAACGGACATGAATCCTGACCCCAAAGTCTCGGTATCTCATCGCCGACTCGTCCTCATCCATTTTCCATTAACGTGACCCTCAAAATGTTTCAATCAGGTACTAAAGACGAAAAATCCACAAATCCACATAAAATTATGTTTTAGTCCGCTTTCCTAAAAATTCTTGAAAATCTCCAAATACTCATATAAACGATGTCATTACGTTCATGTCATCCCGTATACGTGATGAATACGTCATATTATGATTTTTAACTTTGAAATCTTTCACTAACACCCCTGAATCACTGTTTCCAAAAATTCGGGTCACTACAACGCCACTTTTCAAAACCATGATGTTAGCAAGAATTCAAAAAATCTTTGAATCTCTCCCAACATTGAAAATAAGTTTCATTTTATTTTTGAGAAAAAATTTGGATTTGTCTTTTCAAAGCAATGGTTTTATGTGATGAAAAAAATTTCTTAAAAAATACACGTTGCATTTCGTGTCAAATGCCTATTGACCTAGGTTTTAAAGAAGTAAGCCAAGTCTTTGCTTTGTTTTTCAATGAAAATGAAAATAACTTAAGTCTAATTAACTCTTCACTATATCCTTGGTCATTAAACATGGTAAAAACTTCTTCAAATTCTTTTAGATGCAAGTAAGGATTTTCTAAATCTAAGCCATGAAAAGTTGGAATTAAAGAGATTATATAGGGTTTAACTACGAAGTTGTTGGTATTTAAAGGAAAAATGAAATGTGAAGGTGAAGAAATCAGAGGAGGTTGCATGTATTCACGCAAGGCTCGTATTGGTGCATTAACATAAACACTTTCATTATCAACCATTATGTGAGATGAATGTGAGAAGGAGTAGAAGAAACAAACAAATTATCAAAGAAAGTTTTGGAATTACCTTTCACCAAGCGATGAGAATTGGGATTACAAAACTAAACACTCATAAAATTATAAATACAACGAATATTATAAACATAAAGATAAAAGGGTTGGAATAAAAAAAATAAGAACAAATTGATGGTAGAACGTCCCAAAGTAAATTAAACAAAAATTAAATAATAAAGTAAAGAAAGTAAGATAAAGTGAAAAAAATTAAAGACAATTCGGTCAGTTTCACTATAGCCAAAGTAAAATAAATAAACAAAAAAAATAAAGACAATTTGGTTGGTTTCACCACAATCAAAGTAAAGTAAGTAAATGCTATAAAGTAAATGCAAATAAAATAAATAGATAAGAAATTAAATGCTATAAAGTAAATGCAATTAAAATAAATAGACAAGAAAGTAAATGTAAATAAATAAAGACAATTATGAGGCGTAGCCTACCATAGTAAAGTAAATAAAGTAAAATAAATAAAAAAGGACAATTAGGAGGCATAGCCTACCATAAAAACCAATTATCTTAATTAATTACGTCTCCTCAATAACGGCGCCAAAAACTTGCTACAACTTAAAAGTGTATACCTAAGTATATGTAGTTTTAATTATAGTCCTCGGTGAGTCCAAGTATTGTATCCACAGGAAGATTATTATCAAGATTAAAGGTTCTTACTTATTTGTCCAAGATCCAAAGCAAAGGAAATATAAATGAAGTGTTGGTTGGTTTTAGAAATGGAATTACCAAGTACGAAATTAAATTCAAGTAAAAAGAACACTGAGTCATAGGAGATCCACACTCATTTGAATTGTAGAAAATATTCTTGATCCTTTTTATAACTCAATTGACATTAACTAAAAAGTAAAATCAATCAGTAGATAAAAACATTTTAGTTTAACAAAACATGAAATAAAAGAATTACCTTTTAATAAATTGACAACAACATTTCAAGAAACATGTACTTGATTTGTAAAAGAAATTTCCAAGCATTCAATGTGCCAATAAGTCTATAATGAATCAGGGCTTTTAACAAAACAAAACAACTCTAAAATCTTTTATTCAAATAGATTGAAAGGAAAAATATTGAAGAACAAAAATCGGATTAAGAACAAAATTACAACCAAATGAGTGTTTCACTCCTAGCCTTAGCTAAGAGTTTAGAAAAATATATTACAACTACAAAATACACAACAAATGAAACTAATAAATCTAGAAATGAATTGTACATTTCCAATGAGCCAATGGTCTCATTTTATTGGCAAATGGGCAAATGGGAGAGGGCATTTAAGGAATTTATATGATAACTCATTTATGGCTACCAACCACTCTTATCATTTGTAACCACTTTTGAAACAACTTGCACACTGAATTGGTCAAAGTATCCAGTCTGAAAGATTTAGATAATTATCTTATCTTTTCATAGCCACTTAAATTGTGCCATTTGGATATGTAGTTATGGAGAAATGACCAAAATACAGCAGCTATGTCAATTCTCATACACCAACCACTTCATCAAGTTACAAGGCATTTTGGAGTTTCTTAACCACAGAATATGACAAATTGGAAAAGCTAAAAGTTGTAGCTAATTGATCAATGTTTCCAAATCCGTAAGAATCAAGTCATGTGGAGTTATATTCACTGAGAAATGGTCCAAATACAGAAGCTTATTGCAAATGACATTGCCCAACTACTCTATCAACTTGCAAGGCATTTTAGAGTTTCTTAACCACCGAATTGGACAAATTGAAAAAGAGACACGTTGTAGATAATTGAAGTATCTATCCAAATCATCTAGAATTATAGTATTTGGATATGTATTTTGGGAGATACAGTTAAAATACTAAAGGTATGTCAAGTTGGATCTTCTAGAATATGGTCCATTACTATTGCCACCCACTTTTGACCCATTTAGTCTTGGATTTGGGCTTTGTGTTCTACTTTAAATATGTGAGTAATTGGGCCATGAATCTGTTAAAAAAAAGAATTGCATTAATTGGACCTCTAGATTAAAAGTTATGCATACTTTACCGAACATGCATCAAAATAATCGTTAATCTGAATTAATGACAATTTTACTTTAAGTTCAATATAATGAAATTTATCAAATTAATGACACTAAAGTGTAAAAACGATGATTTAAACTCTTAATAAATATACACTTTTACATACTTAACAATATCGGGAGCTTTGGGTGTTGCAAATGCACCTCTATAAGCTGTTTTCTCGTTAGAACCCCTGAGGGTTTTCAAGTTAACAGTTTCACCCTTGCTTTGTTAGTTTTCATGTAACCCCTTGCTACATCTTAGAGAGTGTTATCCAAGTGTAGGAAGTCTTAATTATAGTCCTCGGTGAGTTCAAGTATCGTATCCACAGGGAGATTATTATCAAGAGTAAATGGTCTTCATTTCAATATCCAAAATCCAAGAGCAAAGGAAAGGTAAACAAAGTGTTGGTTGATTTTAGAGATAAAGTTACCAAATAA
>JANLJB010029597.1:0-16296 GCA_026212285.1 Bursera cuneata
GTCATGTTGATATATTATCGATTTTTGATAACTCATAAGAATAAATCATCTTGTTCTTCATTGAAAAGATTTCTCAAAATAAATGTCATAAGTTTTATCTTTGATCTTTAACGTCATATTTTTCGATTGTTTGTTTAGAATGTAAAACATGCAATTGAGTAACGAATGAAAATCAAGTTGGTAACATTTAAACGAAAAAATTAAGTGAATCTCGAAGCCTTGTTATTATCATTATTGTCTATCATCATCACAAATCAATCTTATTTTCATTTAATTGTTAAACCTTTTTGTTGATATATTTTNNNNCCTGTGGATTCGATACCTAAAGCTACACTACAACAACCGTTTAGCCGAATGTTAATTTTGAGCGTGATCAGGACTCTCTGCCTATATATATACATATATGTATTTGGGGTAGGTTCTACAATTATTATTTTTTTAATATATTTTTTTTTGTACAAATAGTATACAATTAGATAAAAATTAACATGAAAGCTTTCATTTAAAGTAGAGTAATTTTAGTGTGTATTGTATGGACACATTAAGATTATTTATGATTCTATTATATTTTTATTAATATTAAGATTATTTATAACTTCAAATTATATTTTGCAAATGATTGTAATATTTTTTAAGATATTGATCTTAAGACGATAATATTAACGATAGGACGTTCAGTGATAGTTTTTAAAAACTTTGGGGTTTCTTATTTTTTTCAAATAAAAGAGATCTAATGATCTTTACCCCATTAAGCATAATATTTTTATGGTTATTATTTTCAAAATTCAACTCCAATTATAAATGCTTAGTCAAATCATTTGAAAACAAAAACACAAAATTCATAAATTTAAATGATCATAATTTTTATTCACAAAGGATTAAAAATGAAATTAAGATTTAAAATTAAAACACACCAAAATAGGGGAATTCTAAGAAATAACTAAATTTAAGAGGGTCTTTTGAAAAATAATTAAATCCAATTGCCTAATAATCTCTCATTGTTATGACGAAAATACCCCTTGATGCTAACTGTCATATGGATCGTACCATAATTGTTCGTAGATTATCTATGACTATCCATCGATTCTTCACTGGTTGTAAAATGTTAAAGAAGGAGAAGATGGGTTTATAAGAAAGGATAATTTTAATCGTTTTAGATCTAAGTGGAAAGATAAATTTGTTGTGAATCTCACATCGCTCAAGAACGTGTGGGAGGAACGGTTTAAATAGGGCTAGTAGGCCTTTATAACGTGTTTTGGGATAGAAGCCCAAAAACAAAACCATGTGGCCCGGTAGTGTCAAAGCAGACAATATCACATTGGACTATTTATAACATGTTATCAGCACGAACGTGATGAGGAGGGTGTGTTGTGAATTCCACATCGCTCACAAACGTGTATTGTATGGCCCGGTAGTATCAAAGTGGATAATAGCATATTGCGCTATTTATAACACATTATCACGATCGTTCGCTCACGAATGTGTAGGGAAACGATTTAAATAGGGATAATAGGTTTTTACTTAAAGTGTTGCGTTTTGGGCCTTGTTCGTTAGGGAATAATTTAAATAAGAATAGTAGACCTTTGTCTAAAGTGACGCGTTTTGGGTTTAAGAATGATTTAAATAGAGCTAGTAGGTATTTACCTAAAGAGACATATTTACCTAAAGAGATATGTTTTAGACTTAGAAACGGTTTAAATAGAACTAGTAAGCTCTTACTTAAAATAATGTATTTCAGGCCAGAAGCCTAGAAATAAAATTATACAGTCTAATAGTATCAAAGCGGATAAATGTAGCTTGGTAGCGTCAGAGTTGATAATATCATATTAGATTATTTATAATAAAGTTATATAAATTGAAAAGGTTGATTATTTTTCAAACGGCTTTTATCATTTCCCCACCAAAATACAATGTAAGCACTTGAAGCAAATTGATCCTTTTCCGCCACCAAGCAAAAGACGGCAATGTGGTGGGGCCGGCCTCATGGTTTTGACTAGATAGATCATCCATTAATGATAGATATAACAACGGTTGAAATTTGTCTTCTGCTTCATAAAGAGCGTTAAATGGCATCCACAGGTGAGACTGAGAGCTCAAGTGCTCTTCTAGCGAAGAAGAACAAGAAATACTATGATAAGTGTCCAGGCTGCAAGGTGGATCGTATTAAAGAGCAGCAAAGAGGTGTCCCTTACAAGAACTTATCTTATATTTGGCTTGTTTCTCTCTGCACTGGTCAGTCTGCTAAATTTCTCTTTCTATCTGTAAATTAAATCATCTTAAAGCTTTTACTTACTTTTCTCCTCATTTGCTTCACCTTGTTCAGCTTTGCCCATATCATCACTGTTTCCATTTATCTACTTCATGGTACGCTGTCTCTGTCTTCATACTTGTTTTCAACTGCTTAGACTATTCAAGAGAATGCTTGATGAATATATATTCAAAATTTATGATGACATTAAATATAATTGAAGGAATTAAGTGTCTCAAACTTGTGATATAATTGGGTAAGTAAATTCTAATAATTGTTGATATTAATTAATATACAATGGTTGTAGTTGTACAATCAACTTGTACAACTCAATCCATAATCTGGCGTGATACAAAGTTATTGGATTGGTGGATTCTATTTTATTTATAATTTTTTTTTGTTACTCATTAAGTGAATTTATGCCATATTAGGTTATTCAATTTGGTTGTATACGTAACCGTGATCATGTAATGATGCCAAATCAATTTGTATGAATGACTGAGTTTGCATAATTTGTAAGTATAGGATTACTCATTTTATAAGGATAATTTTATTGTTTGATCAACTTGTAATCAAATTTGAAAAATAACTATTAACATGCTTTTGAGAAAGTAATTGATTCTTCCTGAATCAGTTTTGTGTATGTTTACCCAACACCTAATGAACTCTAGATTCTTCAGGGTTCTACTTTTGAATTCTTTACAACAATCCCAAGTTGGGCCTAAATTAGTGTCCTGAACTGATGATATGGGTTGTAAAATGTTTCAAGGTTTAAGCCATTGCTTTGGCATCTTCGAGTATGAAGTAAGGAAGAGAGTGATTCTCATTTTCCTTGTTAAGGACTCATGCTAAATATGATACTTAGCAATCATTCAATTATAAATAAACAGCGTCTTTATCTGTATTGACTTTTATTCAACTTGCACTTACCTGTTCCTTTGATTTTATATATTAGGAAAGAAATTTCATGGTTAGTTATGTTCAATCTTCATATATGTTTTCTGTAGATCAGGGACTTCAGAATTGCAGAAAGAGAGGAAGATATTGGTTTCTATGCAGGATTTGTAGGTAATCTGCATCTCTACATCATGCTTTAGCTTGGTTTCGTTACACTTCTGGTTTAGATTGACCTATTAGAATCCTGTCTAAATCTTTTGTCCTTTTCTTTTCATACTAGGATCTTCTTTCATGGTTGGAAGAGCTTTGACATCTGTTTTCTGGGGTGTAGTGGCCGATCGTTATGGTCGAAAACCAATTATATTAATAGGGACATTTTCAGTGTTAGTAGTTTTAATATACTAACATTTCAAATTATAATTGAAGAAATGAAATCTATTTATCCTACATTTATTCTTCTCTAAAGTTGTGTCCTTTAAATTTTCTGTTTCAGGGTTTCATTTAATGTTCTATTTGGCCTCAGTACAAGCTTCTGGATGGCACTTTCAATAAGATTTCTTCTTGGATGTTTCAATAGTTTACTTGGCACAATAAGGGTATGCACTATGTTATGCATGTGTTTTTGCACATGTATTACACAAATTTATTATTGAAGCAATCTTAGATAATTGGTTTGTGAGATTGCCCCTGTTCTGTTATTTAACTATTAATTTCCTTCTCAACTGCTAAACTCCACTTTTCGGCTTTACTCTAGGCATATGCTTCTGAAGTCTGCAGAAAAGAGCATCAGGCTTTGGCACTCTCTGTTGTAAGATAATTTCCTGTGTTTTATTATGATGGTAACACATAATTGGGACTATGAAATTGAATATTTCAGGTTAGTACATCACGGGGCATAGGACTGATTATAGGCCCTGCCATTGGGGGTTTCCTTGCACAGGTACATAAAATTTTCATGTTTATATGTCCAAATTATCAAATATTTCTTCTATTTTAGACTCACATATTGTTCTGCGATATCACCAAGTGTAGCTGGAATACTATATGTGAACTGCAGTGTTATTGTATTTTGTTACCATAATCATAATGAGTTGAATATGTGGAGTTGATCGATACTAATAATGAAGTCTTTGTCTTTGTCTGTCACCATAATAAGGGAGCAGCGTGTGTGGAATAACACCCGTATTAATGAAGAATTCTGAGAAAATCAGTTAATATGCTTTAGTAATGTCTCCATGTGTTCAGCTATCTTCAATAATTCTTTGATATATTTAAGAGCAAATATGAGGCACCCCATTGTTCTGCATATCTCTTTAATTAGTCACATTCTTTGTCTAAATTCTCTGTGATTGGACTAAATTTGGAAAACTGAATTAAAATTAAATTTGGCAAAGGTTATAGTCCACGATTTAGACTTCTTATACTTAGTTTTAGATCTTGGAAGTTCATATTTAAGTTTCTTTGTTATAGTCTCTGTTTGTAATTATTGTCAGACGTAGTTTCTCATGGTGAATTTTATTTCATTTTTTTTTTTAAGAATTTATATCTTTTGACATTTATTAAGTTTGTTGTCTTGTCTTGCTTACATGTACCCATGGCATTAGCCTGCAGAGCGTTATCCAACTGTATTTTCAGAGAGCTCTATTTTTGGGAGGTACTTTATATTGTTACACCTATAAATATTCGGGACAATATCAAATAGTACCCTTGTATTTTGATTTAATCTCAAGCAGAAAGTAAGTTTATCATTTTCATCAACTAAACCCCTATAGTTTGCTTTTTTTAATCAACTGTTAATTTTAACCCTAAAAAATACATATTTGCCCCTACTAAAATTTGTTTCCTTAATTTTAACAAAAAAAAAAAAGAATAAATAAACAATAAACAAATTATACTCCCATAATAAACAAATTTCTACATTTTGTATTTTTATTTTTTAAAATTAAGGAAAAAAATTTAAGTAGGGGTAAATATGTATTTTTTGGTGTTAAAATTAACAGTTGATTAAAAAAAGCAAACCTTAGGGATTTCGTTGATGAAAATGGTAAACTTGCTTTCTGCTTGAGATTAGGTCAAAATACAAGGGTACTATTTGATATTATCCCATAAATATTCTGTACACGCCATCCCAATTGCAAGTCACACTTTCCTAAATGTGAGGGTTTGGCTTCTATCTTTTACTTTGGTAGTAGTAGATTGTCCATTAAATAACTCTTCCTCTGTTGATATCAAAATGAAAGATCAAAACATATAACATTGTAGGTCATATCTCATACAAGCTGTGGAATAATAATCATATAATGCAATTAGGAATAATTCAGTGTTTTGGAAAATTATGAAAAATTTGAAAAAGTTAATATCATCAGATTAAGGTTTTTATATTATTTTATTTTAATTTTTGGTTTTTTTTTTTTCAATTTTTTTCTTATAAATGCAAGTAATCATTTAGCTATTGTCTTTTGGTTGGTCTTAACTTACATTTTATATTTACTTGAAAAAATTGTCTGAAAAGTTGATATAAATTTAGGAGTGTAGCAAAGTCAAGAGTCTGAGTGAAAAGAGCCCTGGGGTACAATCATCCCTAGCTCGTTCAATATACACAAGCACAGCCTGTGGTAGCAACAAGCTGTGGATGAAAAGTAATTAGAAGGTAGTATTAGCTTGTGCTTTACGTTTTTCAGAAGTTTCTAATAACAGTATATCTAAAGTAAGGGAAAGGAGCCAAGCCCCTAAATGAGAATCAGAGTCTGAGAGTCGAAGGTTCAAATTCTTTTCTTTTCAAAGTAATCTGTACTTCAAATAAGTTACTCTATGTACAGTTTTAAATAAGTGGTAATCTTGGAATAGCTAACAAAGAATAGCAGGTATACTGTGGTTGTCTTTCCTAAAGATTTATGTTTCAGTCAAATATGAAAAATATGAAAAATATGAAATAGAGTAATTTGTTTTTTCCTCCAACTGTTATAAATTTCTTTTTTATCTTCTTTTGTTTGTGTTTTATTTATTTATTTTCTTTTAAGTGTTTAATAATATTAACATGTATATATCTTGCAGGTTTCCCTACTTTTTACCATGCTTAACGATATCAGTTTATGCTGTGGGAGTTTTTATTGCTTGTTGGTGGCTTCCTGTAAGTTCCAAGATTATGTCATTACTATGTTTAATTGTTATACCATATTTAATGCTCTTAGGCGTTTGCAAAATAATCATTTTGGAGAATTACAGTAGTAAATTATTTGTGTAATCTTCAATTATTCACTGAAGGGTAATTGTTTGGTGAAAATGTCTAATGAAAATGTGGAAATATTTTCCAGATTTGGTGAATATTATCAGATTTTGTGTTTGTAATTCTTTCCTTGTGTATTAATGTAAATCTTCTTAGGATATCCTGTATTAATTCTTAGATCTTTTATTTCCTGTATGAGTTAACCTTGTACTATATAAAGACCTCTTGTATACAAGTTATTTATTCAGAAATAAAAAGTTTCTTTAGAAAATTAATTGCTCCCATATCTATTAGGAAGGGAATCAGGCTGTTGAGGCTGCGGTAATCTTGGTTTATCTTTCTTTTCATTTCAATTTTAGGATAGTGCTTGGGAAATTTAAGAGTATCTCCTTCACAACTTTTAGAAACCCTTTTAGAACTTTCATTTGCCCCAAATCTAAGTTGTATCTTCTTTCCTCGTAATTATTTTTACTTTTAGATTCTATTTTCTAAGATCAGTTTCTTTTGGCCCTTCAGATTTTAGTTGTATTCTTAGTCGTCTTGTCAGCCAAGTTAATTATCAGTAAACAGAAACCTTTTACATGCTTTACTTATATGTTTGTGGCATAAATTTAGTAGTTGTATTGATGCTGCAGTGGATATTTGTAGTATTAATCTGCTGTAAATGCTTAAAATTTGGTCCTGTATTCGATGGCTGTAGAGCTTTCTTTTGATAAGGAGATTGGTCCCACCAAAGTCCATAGTTTTGAGTTAAGAAGATGGATGGAGATAATCATTTGTTTATGAAATTTGCAGAATGGTGTACGTTTTCATTTGTTCACTAAAATTTGCTTTTAGGTTCTTAAAGGACTGCATAAAAATCTCCGCAGACAAGTGCCTGAGGTTGTCCTGACTTTATTGCCTCCATTCTACTTCAATATGATTGGACCAGAGGAGAAAATATAGAGATTCAATATTGAATTGAATGTAAGTTTGATTTCAGTCTAAAGACTGGGTATTCGAGAGACCTGGACTCTCCCTTCAATATGATTGGACCAGAGGAGAAAATATAGAGATTCAATATTGAATTGAATGTAAGTTTGATTTCAGTCTAAAGACTAGGTATTCGAGAGACCTGGACTCTCCCTTGAGCCTAGCTCAGGAAAAAAAAAAACTGCCTGCCTCTACACTGACCCATGCCCCTTTTATTCCCTGATGCCAAACAGAAAATCAGTAACCAACATAACCACTCAGCCTATCACTAGGGCACACCGGATTCTAGACTGTGCAAACCAAAATCAGAAAAGTTACAATTACCACAGCACCCCTGAGTGACTAATCAGCCGCTAACCAACCTGCTACCCTTGCCTCTTATGACGCCTCACATAAGTAATGCGGATCAGAGGCTTATCACAATGATTTCTTGATATTTTGTAGAACTTTTACTCAACTACAATTCTATGAGTTGGATAAAAATTTTAGTTGTTGTTATCTTTGTTTCTAACTATTTGCCATTTACTTTTCATCTAAGTAGCTTTTTCTCCATTTATCAATTTGAACGGGATTTTGATTGATGAAATTGGTTGGCTTCTTTATAATTTAGTTTCTTTATTTGTTTTTCTTTGTGCATTTAACTTGTGATATACATTTATGAGATATGTGCATTATATCTCTCTTTTCATGTCACTAACATTATTAGCTTTTTCCTACTGTTGGTGGTATCTTATAAGCTTCCATAACCATGCCTTTGTAGGAAACGATGCACATACATGGCATAAAATTAGATGAAAGTTGTGATCCACGTGACTTGTTGGTTCCTTCTTCAAATGAAGTTGGCTCAGAAGATATAATGGAGGCTGAAGAAAGAAAAACAGCTCATAAACCAAATCTCTTAAAGAATTGGCCCTTAATGTCTTCTATCATGGTATACTGCATATTTTCACTTCAAGAGATTGCGTACTCTGAAGTAAGTTACCCTCATTTATCTTGATCTAATTTTATTATATTTCTAAGTGTATGACATGATTTTAGTCGAGGAAAAGTGAAAGGTCACTACATAGTCTATGAGACTTAAGATTGAGGTGAAAGTGTAAATGTTCAAAGAATCTTTTTCTTACCCTTGAGAACACAAAAGCACTTCATAATATTTTGAATCACTATTAAGAACTTAATTTATGCTTGGTATTTGAAGAAGTTTTTCTTGATATATTGATAGATTTACAAAGCATGAGAACAAAAATTTATAGGTGTTTACAAAGATCAAAAAGGAAAGACAATAACTACAAAATAATTCCTAAGAATCCTCCACAAATCTTCTACTCATCCACCAAATCCTCCTTGATTCTCACAATCACACCTGTCATCTTCTATAATCTACAACACTCCCCCTCAAGCTGGCTTGTAGATATCTTCCATAGCTAGCTTGTTGATCAAGATTAGCCCTTTGGTAAAAATATCTACAATCTGATCAGTAGTTGGAATAAAGGGCACACAAATTAGCCCACCGTCTAGTTTCTCCTTGATAAAATGTTTATCCACTTCTACATGCTTAGTGCAATCATGAAGAGTTGGATTGTGAGCAATCGAAATTGCTTTGTTGTCACAGTAAACCTTCATAGGTAGTGACTTCGAAGCCTTTAGTTCTTCTAACATTCTTTTAATTAAATAATCTCACAAATTCCATGGGTCAATGCTCTAAATTCAGCTTTTGCACTACTTCGAGCAACAGCATTCTGCTTTTTACTACGCCAAGTTACAAGATTTCTTCCAACAAATGAATAGTATCTCGAAGTAGATCTTCGATCAGTCACACTCCCAGCCCAGTCAGCATCTGTATACACCATAATTTGAAGATGTCCTCGATTTTTATAAAGTAAACCTTTCCCAGGTGTCCCTTTTAAATACCTTAGGATTCGATAGACAACTTCAAAATGTTCCGGTCCTGTGAATGCATAAACTGACTAACAATACTTACAGAAAAAGCAATATCTCGCCATGTATGAGATAAAAAAATCAATCTTCCAATAAAGCGTTGATACCTTTCCTTATCAACTACGTTTCCATTATCAGTATGCTGTAATCTTGTAGTAGGTTCAATTGGTGTTTCAGTTGGCTTACACCCAAGCATACCTGTTTCCCCAATTAAATCTAATGTATATTTGCTTTGGTTCACAAATATACCTTCTTTAGACCTTGTAAACTCCATTCCCAGGAAGTACTTTAAGTTCCCTAAGTCTTTAATTTCAAACTCATTAGCAAGCTGTTTTTTAAGCTTGCCTAGTTCATCACTATCACTACCTGTCAGGATAATGTCATCAACATAAACAATCAAAATTGTAATTTTATCTTCTTTTGAGTGTTTGTAAAACAGAGTATTATCAGCTTGGCTTTGACAATATCTATATTTCTTGATTGCCTTACCAAATCTTTCAAACCAAGCCCTTGGTGACTATTTAAAGAGATTTCTTTAACCTACATACTTTCCCTGTGCCAAGTTTTTCTTGAGGTAGACTCATAAACACTTCTTTATCTAAGTCTCCATTAAGAAAAACATTCTTCACGTCCAACTGTTGTAGGGGCTAGTTTAGATTAACTGCAAGAGATAGCAAGACTCTAATAGAGTTAATCTTTGCAACGGGAGTGAAGGTCTCCTCATAGTCAATCCCATAGGTTTGTGTTAAACCTTTTGCAACTAGTCTTACTTTATATCTTTCTATACTCGCATCAGCTCTATATTTCATTGTAAAAACCCATTTGCACCCAACAGTCTTCTTATCTTTAGGCAAATCAACAATCTCCCTTGTGCTAGTCTTCCTTAGAGCATTCATTTCATCCAGAACCGCTAGTTTCCAGTTCGGATCATCAAAGGCTTCTTGTATATTTCTTGTTACAAACATGTGAGATATTTTTGAAGTAAATGCTCTATGACTACTAGAAAGTTTCTTATAGGAAACAAAGTTAAAAGTAGGGTATTTAGTACATGTTCGGGTTCATTTTCTAAGAGCAATTCGAATATCAAGATCAAAGAGAGTATTATCAGAATCAGAAACTGTATCAGAATAAGTTGAGGCTGATAGAGGCAAAGAATGAGAAGAGTTACCTGGAAAGGAGCCATTATTCGGGTCTTTTGATTGATTTGGCTCTGGCATGATAAGAAGGTCTTTGTTTCTTGTAGGATTCTTCCTTCTAGTATAAACCTGAAGCTCAGAAGTAGGATTAAACTCTTTCTGTAGTGTTTCCTTCTCTGTTGAACCAATACTTTTCTTTTTAGGTTCTTGGCTACTATTTTCATTTTTCCAAGTTTTAGTATCCAGGTTGATAATTAGATTGGATAAAGGATTAGATTCCTAAAAATTTTTATCACCTGGTGTCTCCCCCTGAGGAAAATTTTTTGGAAAGAGAGGAGACGTTTCCAGAAAAGAAACATCCATAGTAACATAGACCTTTTTGGAAAATAGATGGAAACGTTGATATCCTTATTGAGTAGGACTATAACCCAAAAAAACACATTTTTCAGCTCGAGGATCCAACTTAGATCGAGAATGATAGGGTATATGAATAAACACCGTGCAACCAAAAAAATTTTTCAAGGTAAATCTGAAGGAACACAGGATGTTGGAAATTCTTTTTTTAAGCAATCTAAAAGGGTAAGAAAATTGAGGACACGGGAAGGCATTCGGTTTATCAAATAAGCTGCTGTGAGAACCGCATCTCCCCATAAATATTGCGGAACATGCATAGAAAATATCATAGCATGGGCTACTTTAAGTAAGTGTCTTTTTTTTCTTTAAGCAATCCTATTTTGTTGGGGAGTATTGCGACACGAAGATTGATGAGAAATGCATTTTTCTTGTAAAAAAGTATTCAAAAATTTATTAAAGCATTCTGTATTGTTGTCAGAACGAAGAACACAAATTTTTGTACGAAATTGATTTTCAATCATGGCAAAGAAATTTTGGAAAATTTTTCAAACCTCAGATTTCTCATTCATTAGATACATCCAACATACACGCGTATGATCATCAATAAAGTTACAAACCATCTTTTACCATACAAAGTAGTGACTTTTGAGGGACCCCATACATCACTCTGAATTAAGAAAAATGGTTTGGATGCACGATAAGATTTAGGAAAATGAGAACGATGACTTTTGGATAAAAGACAACTTTCACATTGAAAAGATGTAATATCAAAGTCTTTAAATAATGAAGGAAATAAATGTTTAAGATATAAAAAACTAGGATGGCCTAATCTAAGGTGCCAAATCATTATTTGATCATGAACAGAGAACTTATACTACTCAATCCCTGAGCTTTTTTATTACTAGCGATATCATCTTCAAAGTAGTAAAGACCATTTATCATTCTAGCACTGCCAATCATCTTCCCCGAACTCTGGTCCTGAAAAACACAATGAGATTCAGAAAATATAGCACAGCAGTTAGAATTTTTGGACAATTTGTTAACTGATAATAGATTACAGGTAAGCTTAAGAATATGAAGAACACATTTAAGATCAATTCTGTTAGATATTTGAACTGATCCTATACCTGCAATATGTGAAAAACTACTATCGACAATCCTAACTTTCTCATTTCCAGAACAAGGTGAATAAGATTTAAGTAACTGTGA
Organism: Bursera cuneata; assembly: GCA_026212285.1. Taxonomy (NCBI): domain Eukaryota; kingdom Viridiplantae; phylum Streptophyta; class Magnoliopsida; order Sapindales; family Burseraceae; genus Bursera; species Bursera cuneata. The sequence continues at coordinate 11,981 of JANLJB010029597.1, forward strand.
GGAATAGATCATATGATCGGAAGCTTTTGAATCAATGATCCAAGGAGAAGAGTAAGAAAAACAAGATAGGGCATAATTTTTTTCACCTGTTTGAGCCAATGAAACACTAGGAATACCAGACGTCGAACTTGAGTTAAGCATAGCACGAAGATGTTCTAATTGCTCCTTTGTGAATGGACACGCCTCAACTTCATTAGCAGTAGGTGGTGCCTCATCGTTTTTATCCCCAAACTTATTGCTTTTCTAATTTGCTGGTTTGCCATGAAGTTTCCAGCAAGTTTCCTTGGTGTGTCGGGGTTTGTTGCAAAAATCACACCAGATCCGTGCTTTTTCCTCAATTTTTCATTGGGAAGAAGTTACTTTTTGGTAACAGCCAAGGTTGACCCTCCAACTATACCACCGGTTTACTTTTTTTCAAGCATGACATTCCTACGACTTTCTTCCTTTCTGACTTCTGCAAAGACTTCTCCAAGTGAAGGAAGAGGTTGTCTTCCAATAATCCTCCCCCGTACCTCATCAAACTCAACTTTAAGACCTGTCAAGAACGTAAAAACTTGAATGTCTTCTACAGTCTTCTGGAAATGTTGATAATCTTTAGTAGATTTTCACTCATAGCAATCAAATAAATCAAGATCTTGCCATACCCTCTTTAGTGAAGTGAAGTATTTGGTAACATTATCCTCTCCCTTGCGTATCTCTCCAAGTTTAAGTGTCAGTTCAAAAATCTGAGACTAATTTCCCAAATCTGAATACAACTGAGTCAGATTTTCCCAAAGTTCATGCACAGTTGAAAAACACACATAGTTTACACCAATGTCTTTTTCCATGAAATTGACCAACCATGTCATTACCATGGAATTCTCGGCATCCCATGTTGCAAAAAATGGATCACTCTTCGCAGGAGCCTTTTTCTCTCAGGAAAGATAGCCCAACTTTCCACAGCCTCGAATGTACATTCGGAATGATTGAGACCATCGAAAAAAATTATCTCCATTTAACCGAAATGTAGTAATTTGCACTGAGTGTGACTCGGAGGAAACATCATTTTTCCTTGGTTGATTTCCAGAAAAAGAGAAAATACCCTTCATTTCTTCAGCCATATTTGAAGAGAAAAAAAATTGATGAAGATTACCACAAAATAGAGGTGAATAAGGATTGAAGATGGCAAGAACAGAGAAGCATGACATTCTCGGCGAAAAAAATGTCAGAAGTCTGATCGGAAAAATCAGATTGGAAATATCTTTTCCGGTGAAGATCGGCAATAATTCCGGCACCGGCGAATGGAGGAGACGTGCCTGCCGCTTGATTCGTCGTCGTGGTCTGAATCTTTTGGTGTAGAAGGTGTAAATCACTGTCGACTGGAACCGTGTAGATTGGAGAAAACACACCGAAACCCAAGTTGCTGGAATGGCCCGAAAAAAAGGAATAAGTGGCTGGAAAATACAGCTGAAGGCTCCGGTAAGAGTGGCAGAGGACAGACAGGATTTATTTTTCCGGTCGCCGGAGAAAAATCTGACTATTGCTAACGCCGGAAAAAAAGAGAGCGAGGCTTTGATACCAACTGAAGAAGTTTTTCTTGATATATTGATAGATTTACAAAGCATGAGAACAAGAATTTATAGGTGTTTACAAAGATCAAAAAGGAAAGATAATAACTACAAAATAATTACAAAATAATTCCTAGGAATCCTCCACAAATCTCTGCTCATAACTCTCCTTCAAATCCTCCTTGATTCTCACAATCTTCTATAATCTTCAACAGTGTTTAATTGTATAGTTAATGAATTAACTATATAAATTATAATCCTCAAAAGCTTGGAATGTGTGGCCTGTTAAGAATTTGAATTTTTTTGTTTTTCTATTTGATCTAAGTTGCTTGGATAGAGTAAACTTGAGTACAAGTGATGGAAAATATATGAGTTTGTTCGAAAATTGAGAGAATTTATCAGTGAATGAAGAAATTTGCTGAAAAAATTCTGAATGCTAATTAATGATCTATTCTTCCTTAATGGTGGTATTAATTTGCAAACAGAAAATAAGTTTAGCATATTAGAATTCATAAATCACGGACTGCCTTTCTCGAAGCATCATTGGAGCCAAGATTTGAGGAGAAATCAAGGAAAAGCTTAGATTAGCAAATATTTTGTTCTGGACAAACACTGATATTAATTCGTTCTAGATGACTTTTAAGCTTTCTAGGATATAAGTTAAAGCCCTTACATCTTCCCACACTTCATTACTGTTGTTCTACAAAAAAGAAGGTTGATTACTTGACTTTTGGACCAATCATTTATTAACTAACATTGATTTCCAATGCTTAATTAATTATTTGCATCATTCTCTACTTCTAGGAAGAAACTTGATCTCAAGTTTACTGATGTTGCTTCTTTATCTTCTTCACCAACATACACATACAGATATGAGACATTGAAGGTTGAATCAATTCCCAAGTATTTTGGCAAATCAAGTCCTAAGCATTCACTCCAATGTTCTAGATAATTTTATAAGGTCCAATCTTCCTTGTGCTTAGCTTGAAATAAAAGTGAACAGGAAACTTTCCCTGTGTAGGTAAACCATTACCATGTCTCTTTGAAAGCTTTGGTGACATCTTTTCTGGTCTGCATCTTGATACTCCTCGTAGTTGACTTTGGATTCCTCGATCTTATGCCAAATTTTTCATGCAATTTTTTTTTTTTCGTTTCATTTGCTCTATTTTCACCCCTTTGTATTGTTTTTCCCTACTTCTAGTATAGAAGCTAAATGTTGAGATGCATTGCTTGTTCCCTCTAAAAATTCAAATGGACTTTTGCCTATGGACCAATTCTTGGAATCATTGCAAGCAAATTCTACTTGAGCAACTATTGCTTCCCATTGTTTTGGATTTGTGCCAACCACGCATCTCAGAAGATTTCCCAAGCTTTCGTTAAAAATTTCAGTTTGGTGGTCTATTTGAGGATGATGGGAGGTGCTATATTGCAACTTAGTTCCAAGTTCTTCAGAATTGTGACAAAAATTTAGAATCCTGATACGATGTGATTGATTTTGGAATTCCTTGAAAGAAAGGATCAGTAGAATCTATGTCTTCCTAAGAGGTTGACTGATTTGAAAAATCGAAGGAAATTCTGAATGGCCAAATTTATTCTTGATTCCTGAAGTTTAAGTATCTTGTTTATTTCTTTGATTTTGGGGATAGATCTTGTTTATTTATTTGATTCTATGAGAATAGCTATTAAATATTCAATAGAGATATTGAACAGGCATTGAGCAAGCAACGCATTAATTGAATAAACACATTTATTTATGCCTGCAACATAGGGTGTAGTGTGTAATAAATAAATTAATTTCCCCATCTTCTCGAGCAGAGACCTCTTTTGATTATGAGATCTTCATTTTTATTTCTTAACTTATTATTTGCTTCAATTGATTGTTTGGTATACATGCTATTAAACATCTTTCTCTCCTTAACATTACCCGGCTTATAATTCATAAACAAACATCATTTTTTAAATGTGATTTTGATTCATATTTTCGATAGTGATTTTATAATATGTGAGATTTATCATCATTTTGTAGATATTCTCACTTTGGGCTGTCAGTGATAAAAAATATGGAGGATTGAGCTTTTCATCTCAAGATGTTGGCGAAGTTCTATCAATTTCAGGTTTGTATGCCCATGATTATTGTTGAAATGCTTGATTGATAGAATTAAGGCTTAATTTACTGAGATTGACAGACTTAGATTAAGGCTTAGATTAAGGAATTAGAATTTATTTAAATTTATTCTTTCCTTTTGTATAGCTATTGTTTTGTATAAATAGCCTTGTAATGTTATTGAGAAATACACTAGAAAYATTTTCACAATTCTTTCTTTTCACGTGGTATAAGAGCAGGCCTTCTTGTTTCTGTTTTTTTTTTTTCGGGCGATAAACAGTTGACTAAATAGTATTTTCCGGTGACCGAAATTTTTTCCGGCAGATTTTTTTCCCCAGGCAGCCTTCATTGCTGCCAATCTTTTCTTTGGTACCCTTATCGGAGAAGTCTGTTGCTTATCTGTCCGTTTTTCGGTGTTTTTTATTGAACTTTTTAAATTTTCGGCAGCCTTAGATCTGCCGCCTTCCGGCCAGTCGTGACGTACACCGCCCTATCCACCAGATTCAGACGCTGACGACGAGTGGTAGCCTGACGCTCGTCTGGCCTGTCTCCGATTCTACCTCCGGCGAAAGGACCTGCTGAGCAGTTTTTTTCCTTCCCATTTTCCGATCAACTCTGCTGTCCGATTGTGCTGGGTTTACAAGTTTCTTTTGTAGTTGTTTTGG
>JANLJB010029598.1:0-16305 GCA_026212285.1 Bursera cuneata
AAATCCTTTGCCCATTGTTTATTATTTATTGTGTTATTTCCATTTCAAATTTATGCTGCGTGAGTCTATTACATAACAGACTAGATACCCTACCTTGAGAGCAAACCTGCGAACTTTGAAAACAAAGAACCTGACATGTAAACTTTGAGTTAGAAAAACTTGAATAAGTTTACCTGGCACTGAGACTAGTAGATAGGGATTCTTGCTTTCAATAATTTATCTCAGAATTCAATAAAATTAGACTCAATAAATCAAATATAATTGGTTATGATAAAATCATAGACTTAGCATATTCATTTTCATCCCTATCATCTTCTTGTTAAGATTAGTTTTTTTTTATTAAATTACTCATAATTTATATCAGTTTCAGTGTCTAAATAATATAAAGTCTAATAATATTTTGTATTGTTTAGTTTACGATTTTATACACTTACAGATAATTAACAGATTATTAGAAACTTAAATATTCAAATTAAGTTCACACCTACGCATCATTCACAGATGTTATGGTGTGAATGATGCTGGATGTTGTGGCGTGAATCACATGCTGGCTTACAGTATGAACAACGACTAAATATTTAAACGACAAGAAGTTCGTAACCTGCCACTTTCGACTGGAAAGATGAACGGCATTTAGCCAAACCTTTGACTCAGTGACATGTTTCACGTGGTATTAATTAATTAACTCTTCTGCTGATTTACGTTGTACCGATGATCTCATCATCTGAGATAATGTATAAATCACACTAGAATTTGCTGGCACCCTCTACTTTCCATACCAGCTATTAACTATATTTAAAAATATCCAACACTGTTTTATTGTATATAATAATATATAGATTATTGTATAACATTGAATTATAATATTGTCTAAGACTAAATTAGAGATACCATCATCATGGATTTATAAATTTCCCTTGGACGGCTCTTTTATTATTATTTGTCTATTTTGAAGATAAATCTCTTTGCCTTGTCTTCTGCAAACAAAAAATTCATTTATGAATTTTTCGAATAGGATAAGAAGATAGACCGTGGAACTAGGAACGACCTCACAAGTCGCAGTCAGAAAGATAAAAGTGCCGTACGATTAGAAGCGACACCCATGTCACGTGTTTAATGGCGAAGCCCTTCTTCCTCTTCGTTTACATCAATGGCATCCAAGAATACGAGAACATCACTCACAGTCCCGCCCCACTGATAAACTTGGGTTACGTTACGCTACGTTTAAGCGGTATTTGTTAGTGACACATTTCATTCCAAACGTGGGACTAATATGAATCTTAATTTTATTTCTTGAAGTGACTGATGTACCATTTAACGCGGCCACACTATCCACCAGTCAAGGATGGAATATATTCCTTCACGCTACCAAACAAAATTAGGTGTACTCTTACATAAAATAAGTTGGATTCCACCACAAGTATTTTAACTGTCAATAACATTTTGATTGGCTAGCAGAATGACAACATATGCTATTGGATTAAACATTGACAATTATCCTTGGTTGCAAGATAGGCTAGTTTTGATTGGTTAAAATGGCTGGTTGGTTGACTACACTACATAGACACCTTCCTTCACTTATCTTTTCCTCTCTTTTACTCTGCTTATTCTATCCTGTTTTAGATCTATTTCTTGTCTTGCTAAATGTTTGCATACTCATTTATGTTCTGTTATTATAATTTGTACTAAAATTATCACATATTCGTGGGAGCTTCTAGATAAAATATTCAATCAGTTTTTGGGGATTTGGGAAAACAAGCAAAAATGTATTAAAAATAATTAAGAATTTAAAAAATTTTAATTGTTTAATTAAAACAGTTCAAATTGTAAAAACAACAGAATCTAATTAACGTAGAAACAGAATACTGTCCAGAAAGTTTAGCAGTTGAATCAGAAAGGAGTTTTCGTCCTTATGTTTAAGTGGCTCTTTGACATCTCACCACTTATGTTCAGGTGGTTCTCTGATATCTCATCACTACAACAGATTATGTTCAAGTGGTTCTTGATAACTCACCACCACTACAACAGATATCTATTGCAGCACTAATTGATACTAATGCAGCTCATTCTCTTATCCTACTGTCAATGGTTCTTTGATCAGAAATCTTTGACATTGACCCGTCAACATCAATAAGTCCATGGTCCAACTATTTTACACAATTAATTTTACAACTTTTTTAATGATAATTCACAGTTAAATTTCTTAAATTATAAAGAAACGTTAAATATAAATTAATTGGTACAAACGGATTACGGATATAATATAATGTTATTGAAAAAAAATTAAAATTAAAAAAACTTAGATATATGATACAAGAATCATAAACTAATTGCATAGTACCCCATATTATCAATATCTTACTTTAAATGTTGATAGCTGAAGATTATTTCTATGACCCAACTATAATCTTGATAACCCTATGATCTATGTTCTTATCATTGCCTTCAAAGAATCATCAACATTACTTGTTGACAATTTTTGGCCGTAAACCGAAAATTTGAGAAGGTACAAGACGACTAAATGCTAAAATGCATTTATATAAATTAAAAGCAAATCGTTTTCATCCAGAAAGATCGAAATTCACTTATCACAGTGACCCAAAAGAGGGAACCAAAATTTTAGTGCACGAACGAAATGGAAAATGTTTTAAAGCAAAACATAGAACGATTTAAAAAAAAAAAAATACATAGCAGTAAGACTCTCTAAGCACTCTAGTCAGCCTTTGCAGCAGTGGCAGCAGCTTGTCCTCTGAGACGACCAGTCCTCCTAGCAGCAATGAGACCAACCTTTTGGCCAGGAGGAGCATCTCTGCGAACAGTACTAGCATGCCCAATGTGCTGGTGGTTACCACCACCGTGGGGATGCTCTACAGGGTTCATGGCAACACCACGAACCTTGGGCCAGCAGTTCCTCTTGACTCTAAACTTATGATATGCATTTCCTGCCTTCAGCAATGGCTTCTCAGTTCTACCTCCACCTGCAACCTGGCCAACCATAGCACGGCACCCACTTGGCACAATCTTCTTGGCTCCAGATGGAAGCTTAATCCTAGAAAATACAACATTGAGAGCAAGAGTTAACAACCCATTATAAAGTAGAAACAAAATCAGAAACTGAGGCAGAGTCAATCCACAGGTGGGAATTAGACATCAGCTGAAGTAGAAGACTGAACAAATTTTAACTGAATGCAAAGAAGATAATGTCTAGCAATGGGTATCAGGAAATAAGATTTCTGCCTAACACTAACCAGTCCAAATTACATTAATACTGAAACTAACGGGGAAGACAGCCAGCTCCGAAGATCAATAAACATTATATCTCAAACATGTAAGCTATTTTTATAATGATATGTTTAAAAATTCAGTAGGATGATTCAAAGAATAGAAATAATCAGAGAAAAATTAAAAGAAAGATAGCTATGCAGACTCAGAAGAGTCCACAGAAATGAAATAATAACTCATTGATTAATAATACTTTTTCCTTTTATAACCAGAAACCCCTCGACCCTATACTGTTCAATGAGTTACCTAAATCTGATAATGTAAGGGCCTTTTACCACTAAGCTCAACCTTTGGGGTATTAAAGACTAATTCTCAAGCATAGGGCAAGAGTAAGCCTGAAACTACCAAAATGTTTATTCAAATAAGAGTAATACTACACATAAAAAACTCATGCAACTAACTTCATTAGTAAAATTTCTTTTTAGATAACAAGTGATAATAAATCAGGAAACTTCTATATTATCTCACCAATGAAATAATAATCATTCATCATATAAGATTGCATCACATCATGTTGTATAGGGTGGTTAGTCTGATCGTATATGTAGAACTATCATTAAAAAATACAATAATAACAACAATAATAATAACCAAAGGATGATGAAACCATATATTCGAACAAAATGCCGAAAATGCATAAGAATACTAGCAATTGACATAAATGAATTCCTATTTAGTAGTCATGTGATGAAGATTCAGTTCCCTGAAAAACGATACAATCCTAAAAGCTAGTTTAAAATAAATTTGTAAAGGGTTTTCAGATAATTATGTAATGAAACAACTTATCAAAAAAAAAACAGTTACCTGGTGGTGCCATTATCAGGATTATGACTAATCACAACAGCATAATCTCCCGAACACCTGGCCAACACACCACGATCACCAACATGATGCTCCACGTTACACACTACTGCACCTTCAGGAATCGAGCCCACCGGCAGCACGTTTCCCACCACCAGATTCGCCTTCTTTCCGCAGTACAAGAACTGCCCTGTGTACATCCCTTCTGCTGCCACAAACAGCTCCTTCTGGTGCTGGTACCGAAACGGGTGCCGGAACGTCACCCGAGCCAAAGGTGCGCCTCGACCGGGATCGTGGATGATCTCAGTCACCACGCCCTTCAAGTAGCCGTTCCGTTCGCCGAAATCGAGGGAACGGAACCGGGCCGGACCCTTCCGATGGTGGGTGTGGGACTTGAAGACGGAGCCTGCTCCTTTTCGCTGTGCTCGGATAACTCGACCCATTGAGTCAAATCAGTTAATCGGTGAATCAGTGATTTTAGGGTTTTAGAGGAGCGGCAGGGGCTGGAAGAATGAGCGTTCGAGAAGCTTGATATACAGAGAGCGATTAGGGTTTAGACCAATTTACAGTTTTGTCCTTCACCCTAGGAGGGTTCATGCCCCTGGGGTGGCCCTGTTGCTATCCCGAGTAGCGGGGGTGCATATGTAATTTTTCATTTTTATAATTAAGGAAAAGGAATGCTACATTGAAAAGCTTTCTCTTAGAATAAAGAAGATTTTTAAAATATTTTCATAAAATATATTTACATAACGTATTTACAAATATTATTCAAAACAATTTTTCAGACAAATATAGAGATTTTCGTAAGTTAAAATTTACTTAAATATGGATCAAACTGTAACATGAGATTTATATTTAATTGTTTTTATTATGCATTAAAAAACTCAAATGAAAATTTCTTCAAAGGAATACACTTTGTATACACATACACAACAACATGCAGACATGTATAACCTGGAATATTGTTGCAAGTTCATGGTTAATGGGTCTCCAACGCGACCCACAATACGGTCCCAAACTCGGCCCATCATGAGTTTATATTTAACATATTTCCAAAATTATGAACAAAACATTTTTTTTTTTCATTTTATAATCATTATGCAACAACATGATCAGATAAAATAGCCCCACCTTTGGATAGAAAAAAAAAAATAATGTTGAAAGTATAAATTATTTACGTACGAAAATACCCTCACCCTTTGAATTATGAAAAAAAGTCTTCAATGAAAGTTTGACTTTAAAAATAGGAAAATAAATGAGGTTTGACTCCGCCAAGATTGGCCATCCTCGGGCCTCAGCCACTTGAGCCGCCTCATCTGATCTGTGTCTATGTACATCTCTTGCACATTCGATAACTTGATACGCCCGCCATAGCAATACTTGAAAGTTTGATTATACATAATATAGAAAATATATAAATATTCTTGTTTAAAGTGTTTAATAAAAATGGGTTTGATATTTTTATTAATAAATAATATATAACAATCTTTAATAAAAAGTACTATATTAATTTATTTACATAAAAGAAATTTGTTTATAAATATTACTTATTAGTTGAACCTTTGAATCGAATATCTCAACTTGTAGATATAATTAAGATGAAGAAGATCAAGCCGCCACCAACTGACCAAGGTATCATAAAGTTTTTCATAGCATTTACTATGAAGATATGTGCTTATAAAAAAATTAAGAATATTTTATACGTTAAAAAGAGTTTTAAGATTCTAAAAGAGGGAGAATGTTAACTTGTCGTTTTGCTGCACTTGCCATGCTAGGTGTCCCAAACGCATTATTGCTATTGCCTTATACATGTATATGTGTGTGCGTGTACAAATGCGACCCATTTACGCACAGTATTGCTCTAAACAAAAGCTGGCTAGGAACAACGAAAATGGTCGAAACTGGTTGTGTTTCTGTATGTTCACGCGGCCATCCACTGTTGTATTTGTAGGGGTAATGCCATTGAGAGCATGTTCCCGGCGACCAAATCTACTTTTGCATGTTAATAATTTATCGCCATGCCAGTCCCAGTTGTCGCATATGCCAGGGCCTTTGGCCAGAGACCTCAAATCCTTGCCTCATCTGAAACTGAAAGTATATATACACATATATATCATTTCTCTCCTCTCTCTCTTCCTCAGCTCTAATATACGGTATCGTTTCATAATTTTTATTGTGCTGCATTATGTTGCTGTTAGATGTTAACTTGTACCAAAACCTTGGAGAAACTGCAACAGAGAACAAGAGTGGCTCTGCGGAAATCTTCCCACGATCCAGCGGCTGCAATGAAGTTGATCGACTCCATTCAATGGCTGGGAGTAGAGCACTACTTTGAAGAAGAGATTAATGCACAACTTGAAAGGATTTCTGAAGGAATGGCGCTGGTGATGAAGATCTGTTTATCAGTGCACTTCGTTTTAGGCTGCTGAGGCATAATGGCTGGCCTGCTACCACTGGTAAATAAACCAAAAAAGTTTTCCTTTTATATGCTTCTGAGTTATTCTGATTTTCAAAAAGCTTATGCCCCGTATTGTTGAATCGTATTACATTTTTGTTTAGTGACGATCGAGACCCGTGACTCAATCTAGTTTTCTTATTTTCTTTTCTTGAGTTATTACTTTCCGAGAAGATGCAGATTGCCACTATTGGTTTTGATTAGTCAACTACCCAGAAATGATAATATTATGATTTCCCATCCAAGATAAGGCAATAATGATCCCACAGAGCCAGAAGTTGTCAGATTATAACCTCTCCCGAGACATGAAAAAAATAGCCTTACAGATGGAAATATATTTATTTTTCAAGGTCATTCAAAGGGCTTCAAACCTAACATTCTTATTTTAATATTAATTTACTTTTAAGAGTATTAATTATAGTTTCTAATAAAATAGCTCAAACCACAAGATTATCCACATAAATATGCATAACTTCTAAAGAACACCTCATCTCACGGAAGACCAATAAGTTTTTGACTTTTGAATCTTTTGAGCGTAAGACTGGACAAGGATTTTGATCAACGAAGTTGATTTCCTTCCTGCTCAAAGCTTCGCTCTTCAGTATCATTGATCCTCTCCTCCGGCCGCCTCTGGTATAGTAGCTTCTGATTAAGTTTCAAAAACAGTTGACTTCAATCCTTTAATTTGTATTTTGTCTCAAGTGATTGATCATGAAAACAAATTTTCCAAAAAGGAGGAAAATGCGTATTTGAATGGTTAAACCTGTAAGTATTAAAATGGGTCAGTAGTCAAAGCCTCTAGCCTGCTCAAACTAATTAAAAATGGTCGGCAAGTGCAGGTTACATAGAGCGGACTGATAGTAGACCGAAATATTATAAATCTTTAAAGTATCTGTTTAGATACCTGTTTTCTTCTAATAATGATAACAAAAAAAAATCTAATAATTACACAAGCTTAACATGCTTATGAAGTTATCCCATATATATTTCGATGATTGATATTAGATTTTGTTTTTGGTAAATTGTTGGCGAACTTTAGTTTCATCAAACTATATGATAAGTTTTTAATTGACTTGACTATATATTTAGAATATTCGTACTTAACACTAAAAATCTATTTAGTTTACTATTTGACTTATTTGTTACTATTTAATACAGAATACTGTTTACTTAAATGGTTTTTTTTCTTTTTTTTAAAGAAGTTCTTCTGATTAGAAATTGAAATATACTTGAATTTTGCTTCTTTGTAATTTTGTTTTATATTTTTGAATCATATTTACTTTACTTGTACTTTGTACATCATGATGATTAGCAACAGTACTTCGGGTTGCAACTTTGCATGAATGATGTCCTTGTCATATTCATTTTGTAATTTGGACTCTTAAACAACTGTGCAATGGTTAATCTCTTGTTTGTTTAACGGACATTTTCAACAATTTTATAAACAAGGACGGGAAATTGAAGGAATCTGTTTCCAAAGATACGAGGGGTGTGCTTAGTTTGTATGAGGCATCTCACTTAGGCTCGCAATGTGAAGATATATTATTGCAAGCTATGGAATCCACACGAATCCATCTGTCAGAGTCAATGCCCTTCAGGGCTCCGAAATCAAGTAGGGGTGTTGCAAAAGCATTGGAACATCCGAGGCACCTGAGGATGGCAAGGTTGGAATCCAGAAACTATATTGATGAATATAGCAGGGAATAGAACCATAGCCAGACTCTTCTTGACCTAGCAAAGTTAGAGTTCAACATGGTTCATTCACTACACCAAAGAGAGTTGGCTGAAATACACAGGTGAGCGATCTCAAATTCAATCACATTAATTATCTAAGAGTTGATGTATGTATGTAACAACAAGAACTAAATAAACTGGTAAATTTTGTATTGGTTTTGCAGGTGGTGGAAAGACTTAGGTATTGTTGATAAACTTGGATTTGGTAGAGATAGACCATTAGAATGCTTCCTATGGGCTGTGGATATATTTCCAGAAACATGCTATTCCAATTGCTGAATTGAACTAACAAAGACAGTTGCCATCTTATTGGTTATTGATGACATCTTTGGCACTTATGGCGCATTAAGTGACCTCATTCTCTTCGCCAATGCAATCCAAAGGTATGAAATAATACTTTATAATCTCCAGAACTTATGATTTGAGCGTTTTCAGCCGCCTCCAGTATTAATTTAATTTACAATTCATAATGCAGATGGGATCTTGGTGCAATGGAGCATATTCCTGAATATATGAAGATATGTTACATGGCATTGTACAACACCACCAATGAATTTCCTACAGGGTTCTCAAAGAACACGGATGGAACATTGTCCCCCACTTGAAAAGAACGGTATATGTATGTTTTTTCGGATTAACTGCAAGAGAAATGACATATCCTAAAATTAAAGTAAGCGTTGATCTGTTTTAATTTGTTGCAGTGGATAGACATATTTGAAGCTCATCTAGCTGAAGCTAAATGGTACGATGCTGGATATGTGCCCACCTCAGAGGAATACTAAGCGAATGGGTTACCACTGGAGGCACCTATATGGCGTTGGTGCATGCTTTCTTTTTAATGGGTCAAGGTGTTACTGAAGAAACTTTGGCAATGATGAAGCCATATCCCAATCTCTTCTCCTGCTCACGAAAAATTCTCAGGCTCTGGGATGATTTAGGAACCGCCTAAGTATGTAACTAATCAATACCAATTTGTACATTCGGAAAGAACAAGGTTTTGTTTAAATTTTACAACATTATTTTTTTCTTGTCATTTATTATTATTATTTTGGTTAGGAGGAGCAAGAGAGAGGAGATGTTGCATCTAGTATAGAATGCTACATGAGAGAGAAGACAATTTCCTGTGAAGAAGAAGCGAGGAAACACATAAGGAAGCTTATCCGCAGCTTATGGGTAGAGCTCAATGGTGAGTTAAAGGCTCCATCTTTGCCTTCATCGATCACCAAGGACCAACGCTTCCCTGAACCTTGCCAGAACTGCCTAAGTGGTGTATCAGCATGGGGATGACACTAAGGCTTCCAGTGTCAGTGATTATGCACAAACATTGTTCTTCAATCCTCTGACCATGGAGGAGTAGCCATTGCCAGGTTCAGATCAATTGGGTTCAATGCAAGGTTACCAATTATAGACCTTTCAACTAAAAATTATATATTATCAGTAATCTCTGCAGCAGTACTAATTACAACAACATTGAAACTACATGACAACCGCAGAAGGAGTTGCCGGGTTCAGATCAGCGTTATTGTTGTTCCAATTGCACTGTCCTTTCTCTTGATGTTTACTAATTAGGAAGGTTTAGCTGATTCTTGATTTACAATAATAGTTCAGATACAATTTGATTCCTGTAAGTTGTAGCTTTCGGAAAACGAAGTAGATGTCTCCAATGTTATGTCAACTGAACAAGTGTCTGGAATGCTTTAAACGTTTGTCTTCACATAGCCTTTCTCATTCCATTTAAATAGAAGTCTTAAATATAACAGCCAACATCTGTTAGAAAAGTCACTCTTGTTCAACAGTTTCGAGGAGGGAAGGGCCATTGTGATAACAGCACCTTGTCCCATTAACAAATTTTGGGAAAGTCTTCACTTATGGCTTGGGCCTCCTCAAACCATAACCTGGCTCGACAACTGCCTGCTCGACAACTACCTGACTACTTACACGGACAAGCCTTATAATCTAGACAATCTTTCAGCCTTCTATGACCTCCAAGGATTGGTGAAAAGTGGAGACAGGCAGTCATCCGCTATATGTTAAAAGTCACTCACCGTCTATTTGATATAAAGGCAAGCAACTCACATAAAGCTCTCCGGCAAAAAGTGTATGCAAGCCAAAATTATGCATAATAACACTTTCTACATTCCTTTCAAACAAGAGGTACACTTAGCTAGCTCTACCAAGTTATATTTATACAAGATGAGTAACAACTATTACAAAACTAATTTATATCTTTGATGGGGATTACGTTTGGGGCCTCAGTCAGCTTCTCAATAAGAACAGGTAAAAGCTCTCCTTTATAAAACACAAGCTTACGGGCTGCACATCCGATATGAGATAAATATCATTCTTGATTGAACTGAACATGGATATTGAGTACACTTTGGTCCTATGTACTGCTGATGAATCGGTAGAGTAGATCTTGAGCACATGAACTAAAATAGAGTTCAATAAATGTGACCAACTAGAAGTTAGATCTTAATTGGTCCTACGTGGCTCCCAAGATTGTTATTCACTTACCCATTATGAGTAAAGAATAGACCAAAAACAGACAGCCAAAGCACCAACACAATGCCCGGCAAATAACAATGAGGCAACAGCCAGAGCAGCTTAATTGCATCCTTCCACTTCCTCTTCCACTTCCACTTTCCAGAGTGTTTGCCAACGTATTTGTCATGTGTATGCGTGCTAATGTTGTATTAGTCTGTGAGTAAAGAGAGCGTAGTGTAGTGTAGTGTGTGCGTTTGTCTACAAGTGAATGTGATCTCGTGAATGTGAGACAAGATGAGCCTCAATTTCCACAACATAGAAACCGGGAAACGTCACGTGTGTAAAGGGCTTTTTCCTTTTAGGCCTTTTTTTAATCACTATTATACAAATTTTTCTCACCGAATACAGCCGTCACCATCCAACTACAAATCCAATTTCAAACACATTTCACGTGTATACTGTGTTGTGTCACTTCTTCTCTTTATTTCAGTATAATATATACTATTGTTTTTTTAGTGAATTGTGAGCAGCCAAAGTGAAGTGAAAGTCACAGAGTTTGAGGAGGAGATGAATTGCATCATGTTCGAAAAGACACATGCGTGCATTCTACAACCTACTGCCTGTGCAGGCAGGCACAGGGGCCTTCCCGTTTTTGCTCATTTTTCTGACGTATAATGCCATCATTTCTTGGATTGCTTTGCTTTGCTTTGTTTTAATTTCAAATCTCAATATGAGCTGGCTTTTGCTACCGAAATCACAATAAAGATACCCATTTTCCCTTTTTAACTACTTTGCTTGGATTTCTTGATTTCAATTGACGCAACTTTGCTTTGGTTTTACCGCAAAAATATGAACAAAAATCTCCCAAAAATCACCACCAGTATCGTTATCATCAAAGCTTACATAATCTAATCTTCAAATTCAATAAATAGAAACATTTTTAACATCTTTTTAATTAACTTTTGTGTTTCTATTTCCTTTCTGGAGGTAATTCACTGACTCTTGCACAAAATAACCATATGGGCCCTAATTGTAGGTTGAATGATTAGGACTTAGAATAGAAAATTGAAAGTCTACGAGGCAGAAGAAACAGATAGGAGCTAACCTACTATGTGAGAGAAGAAGAGAAACATATAATTAATGAGATGAAGTAATCATTTTAATCTTTCTTCTCCTATTCACTGCAACCAAACCTATCCACTGCAAGAAATACCATTTATGTCAAACCCACCAAGTGCATTCAATTCTGGCCTTAATGTTCAGCGGCAACCAATTCAATTCAATCTTACTGCCAGAAATCACACTCCTTCCAGTACCACTCCTTTATCACCAGTTTTTTATCCATGGTTAACACTATTCAATATGAAACAATGATATACTTGGCACTGTGTTCTGTAAGATCTCAGAAAAAAAAAAATATTATGAGAGTGATGGGAGGTGGGGAATGGGGACGCAGCATTTGAAATTGTAGTAATGAGTACAGTGGCATGAGAAGGAGCTCTAAAATTGGTCTGTCAGAAACGTTACTAAGTTAAAATAGAGTGAGCATCAAACCTTCCTGGATGTGCGTGATTAAAAGCCTACAAGTAACACATGATTCTGTCCGTACAATTTTTGTATTGTATTCATTTATTATTCTTATATTATTTGAAATATAAAATCAAAACACTTATACAAAATAGATGTAGCACTCTTAAATCATATAGAGCAAAACTGTTATTTCTCCTTGTTTCTAAGAACACCAATCCATTCAAGTTTAGTTACCAAGATCAGACAAATTAAGTTGGGTTTTTGGGAATGTGTTAACTGGATTACTATGAAGATTAAAAGTCAATAACTTAGGAGTTATAATGATTGACAAAGAAAAATGATGCCAAACTATCATCACTAGAAATTAATAAAAATTGGACCACCCCTACAGTAACTGCCCTTTGCCCTTGCCCCATTGGCCATTGCCAATGGAAATATCTACAAAATATCCTCTTTCTACTTGCCCAAATCCATTCCCAAACATGGATTGCACAATGTTCTACACCACTAACATTTTACCCAATAAAAAATTACTCAATAATTTGGCACACATCTCAAGAACCCTAATTTGATTTGAACATTGAACCCCTTTTATTTTATTTTATTATTTTTGGAATTAAATTCCCAACTTTAAAGAGACATGGCATTGTATAGTGCGCTTGTACTGCCCAGCTGGCTCTTTGTCAGCAAAGTAAAACAAAAAACAAAGGCAATAAAGTTTTCTCACCAACTCTCTCCCGTGTCATTCATATGTACTGTAATCATCTTCTTCGGCAAGCCACTCTATCTAAAATGCAGACACGTGGCGAACTGATAACGGAAGTAGATTGATTTACGTACGCTGGAGGTTGTGGATCTTGTTTTGTTAAAGAGAATATCAAAGGGTTGTGAGGGAAAGCGGGAGCCTTTTAACCCGTACTGCCAGTGACAACTGGACACATAAGTGAAACAGCTGTGATTGTCCACATGCCGTGGTGTGATTGGTTGGAATGTGCATTCCTATCGCATTCTTTTTTTATAGATAGCGACATGTCGTACCGAGTGCTGCCCCACAACTGCACACAGTGCACAGCTTTGGCCAGCTAAGTGAATGTGAATCGATGCATAATAGTAACGGCTACATTTTTAATTTGGCTAACTTGGAAATACGTTGACGTATGGAATCCTATGTGGCGGATCACGTGGCATAATGACCACGCCGACGTGGCCAATGAGATAGTGAATGACCGATTGGCATGGTGCTTGCTAGAGAAGCCAATAGAATTGGCTATAAATTGCGAGTGTCTTGTGTGGTCTCTACAGAGCGTTTCAGAGTAGAAGCTTCACTCACTTGCCTCTCTGCTCACTTTCTTCCTTTCTCTCATCTTTTCCAAATGGCTAAAGTGTCTGTGATTCTGGGTTTCTTTCTGGGTTTTGTTTTGTTGGGTTTGGTTAGCTCAGCAAAGTTTGATGAGCTTTACCAGCCAGGCTGGGCTCTTGATCACTTCACTTATGAAGGAGAGGTTCTGAAGCTTAAGCTTGATAACTTCTCTGGTATAAAAAACATTTTATTTTTAATAAATTTTGTTTCTTTGATTGATGTTTTAGTATTAAACAACGGTGAACTGGTGATTTCAGGTGCTGGGTTTGGATCCAAGAACAAGTATTTGTTTGGGAAAGTCTCCATACAAATCAAGCTAGTAGAGGGTGATTCTGCTGGAACCGTTACTGCTTTTTATGTAAGTATTAATCATATCTGATCAGATATGAAAGAAAAGATTATTCTTTTCGTTTTCTTCTCGAAGCTATTTGTGTTTTCCATTAAACTCATTTCTTTCATATGCTGCTTAATGAGTAGAGTTGGTAACAACTCAGCTTGTGTACTTCTGGGACCCCAATCAACAATGTTGAATGTAATTACCCAAAGCATTTGAACATCGTTGCATGTTGAGAAAAATGAAGTTTGGCGCTATCTGTATTTGTGAAAAATAGGCTAATACAAAGACCGTAGTACAACTTATACTGGTAACCAGCTACCTACTTCTGTCCCCCTCGTGAACTTCATTAAGGTCCATTAATTTTGCATTTACTATATCAGTCTTCATCTCAAGTTACAGTTTATCTTTTACCAACTGGCTTGAATTACCAGCAAGTAGTACCAAAAATCTATGTTCTTGAATTTGGGTTCATATTAACTCCTACAGTGACCATCAGTTGCTTTACTCTTTTGTTTCGCAATGCTAACTTTATTTTGTGGGTTTTCTTAACCTTTATTTTTGTTAACGCAGATGTCATCAGATGGTCCAACTCACAATGAGTTTGATTTTGAGTTCCTGGGGAACACCTCAGGTGAGCCGTACCTGGTCCAAACCAATGTGTATGTGAATGGTGTAGGTAACCGTGAGCAGAGATTGGACCTCTGGTTCGACCCAACCAAGGACTTCCACACCTATTCCCTCCTCTGGAACCAGCGCCAAGTAGTGTAAGCACAGTTCTAGTTTCTCCTCACTCTGAAGTACACATGTATAGATAGATGTCTAATATTATATTAAAACAAGCATATTAGCATGTTGGTGAATGTTTATGTTTGTTTTTAATCTTCAAGGGTCTGAAAAGCCATCTGAATAAAGGGGGTAGTGCTGGGGACCTATCATAAGCCTGGCTCATGTGTGCCCAGTGGGCTACACTAGATTTTACTTGGTATATAAAAGTCCAAAAGAAAAAAACAAACCCACATAAAAGGGTACGAATCTTGTATGACATATACATGTCGATGGGGTCCAACTATGGATTTACAGAGCTGCAGGAAGATGTAACATATAAACTTGCTTACATATGACTTTGGCTTGTAGCAATACAATAATACCAACCAACCCGATACGGTAACTTTAATGATTCCTGCCGCTCTCCCTCGTTAGGTGGGCTAATTTTCACCTAGTTTTAAGTGAATTAAAATATATATATTATGCTTTTAACTTTGGATAGGAGTTATCTTGCATATTGTTTGTAATTTTGGTATCTGATTTTCTTTTATTATTTATTTATTCAATTGTGTTGATTTTGTTCAGGTTTTTGGTTGATGAGACCCCTATAAGAGTGCACACCAACTTGGAACATAAAGGAATTCCCTTTCCAAAGGACCAACCCATGGGTGTTTACAGTTCAATCTGGAATGCTGATGACTGGGCCACACAGGGCGGGCGGGTCAAGACTGACTGGACCCATGCACCCTTCGTTGCCTCCTACAAGGGCTTTGAAATTGATGCATGCGAGTGCCCAGTGTCGGTTGCTGCAGTTGATAATGCTCAGAAATGCAGCAGCAGTGCCGAGAAAAGGTACTGGTGGGATGAGCCAACATTATCCGAGCTCAGCTTGCACCAAAACCACCAGCTTCTGTGGGTTCGAGCCAATCACTTGATCTATGACTATTGCGCTGACACTGCTAGGTTCCCTGTCACTCCCGAGGAGTGTGTGCACCACCGCCACTAGTGGTGATGTTGTTGAAGGTTATTGGCTATGAAAATGTTCTGGGGTTGTTCTGTGAAAAAAGGGATGGAAAGATCGAAGTCTCATAAACATGTACTCCATGTTATTTTGTTCATTTTGTTTGTAGATTGTATGATAGTTCTTTAGTTTAATGTGAATTTTAATTTTCTACTTGGCCACAACTACTGATTATGGGCCCAATGTATAAAGCTTGGTTACATTTTATTCACCTACTGCCTCATGAAACTATAAAGCCAGCACTAAGCAGAAGAAACTACTGAATTTCTTGTGCTGTGGAGCCCAAAACATTTGTGATTAAAATCGGTGGAGCGCTCCATTTCTTGTGGATGAGGATGTCCTTCGATTTGAGCTCCCCTCGAGATTGGAGAACCATATTCATTCAGCTGCTAAAGTGGGCTCTTTGTTGACCAATGTGGACCATGGTTTGTCAATAATTTGAAAATCAACCGATGCTAATAATGTACAAAGTGCTAAAGATAGGGAAATGAGTGAGACCACTAAAGCCGGATTGCTTTTCACAAATTAGAATAACT
>JANLJB010029599.1:0-16306 GCA_026212285.1 Bursera cuneata
TTTTGACCCCTCTAAGTTTCATTTCTGGGTCCGCCCCTGACCATAGGCATCTTACAGATGAGGTGAAACAATACGTTTCTTTTAATGTAGCTTGTTGGATAACAAATAAGTGCCATGTAATTTGACGTGATCAATGCGCTTCCATGACATGATCATCATCTTGCACTTGAGAATTCAAGTTGTAAGACAGCGTTTACTACTAGAAATCATCATGGAGTTGTTCATTATTAATTCTTTTTCTTTTACCCTTTTGAGGGATATTGGTGGGGAAATAGAGTGGGTTAGTGGGATTATTGGAATATTGAAGGAACAGTAGTCCTTTCCACACAACTAAAAATTAGTCTTCTACTACATTTGAAAGGTCATTTTACATGAATATATATATAATGAGGATATTGAAAGCAAAGGCTGTAGGACCAGAACTTCTCTATAAAAATTTTATATGGTTGGGGCAACATTAATTAACTCTAGCATAGAGAATTATATCAATTATTTCTGGAATAACTGTCTATCCCCTCCTGTGGAAAGAAAATTTACTAATCAATACTTGATCAAAACGACTTCGTTCTTCTCAATTGTGACTGGCTACCCTTGTTGCTTTCAAAAGACTGCTAAAATATGGAATCGAAAAGAAATAGCAATAGCAATTACTGGATCTGTTATAATTAGATTCTCTTTTGTGACGACTATATCCAGTATCACAGCAAAGAATCGTCTCATAAATTGCCTTTCATGTATCCACTCGGCTTTTGCTATTTTGTGTACTGAAAACACCAAGAGTAATTTTCATTGGACATCGATCAATGCACTTGGAGTAGTAGCATCATTATCTATCAACAGATTCTTGATGTAAAACTAAGTCAACTATCTTGTCCCAGAGAACCAAATAAGGCAAATGGACCTGTATATCTCAGAAACGTGCACAAATACTATGCGGAGAAGAAATAATTTTGCTTTGAAGCAGCCAGCCGACAAGTGTAGTCTTTTACTTGACTGACTTTTACATCAACCAACAGTTAACATTTCCATGTTTACAGGCGATATGAAGCGCATACTTGAACCTTACGTGTTTGAAACAAGTAAACTAATGCATTGTTCACTGTTAGATCCAAGACTATAAACAATTGCGAAAAACAATTATGTTTTAATTACCCTAGCAAGAACTTAAAAAATCTAATTGTTGAAATAAATTTGGGAAAAAGATTAATAATAAAAATATAGTAGAGATGCACCAAGGAAATGAAATTTTCCAATTAGCATCATTGATCTTTTTTTTTTTTAGTTTTTCAAGGAATGACTATACAGAAAAATTATTATAAAAAAAAGGTCGGTTTACATATCCTGAAATACATAAAACCAAATACACCTAAAACCTTTTGGGTGATTATCAAAGTAATAAACTGTGCAGATTAATTAAAAGTAGATAGACAATATCATATTATATAAGAGCAAATCATTGAATTGGTATTAAAGTCAGACTATTTTATGGTATGAGTCAAATTAAAAATAAACATTATCATACCAGGTAGAAATGAGTCATTACATATCACCTTATTTTGTTATTAGTTGTGATGGTTTCATTATGTTTCATTTTATTTCCTTTTGTCTATATAATGCGGTATAGAGTACAATTATTATCCCTTTGCTTGCTTGTATGAAATTATTAATGTTTTTTGGTTTTCAAAACAAAACTAAATTATAGTAATCTCATGTATTACCCAAACTGGAGTAGATGCTTTAAAGTTCTGGGATTGGAGAACCTCTTGGCAGGTATGACAGAGATTTTGGTTCGCAGAAGGTAAAAATGAAGTCATTGTTCTTATACCATTAAACAGGAGTCTTATAACATTGCTGGAATACAACAAATAAAGAACTAGTTCAATCAGTATAATTACTATCTGAAACTGTTAATCACTGCCGCTTTCAGCTTGCTCTCTTCTCCTAAAAATAAGTAGGTACTGTTTACACTGGTTTAAATTGAATAAGACCTATCCTGCTTACGGTCTATAATTGTAAGCTTTACCTTGAAAGGGTCACAGAAGTCTTATTAATGTTTCAAGATGATCAAAGCCAAAGATCATAGTTCTCTAAGCGGGGTGTATATATATATATAAGCCATGAAAATTAACCTATTTCTCTGCAACTTAACTGAGCTTTAAACTAATTACGTGCATGAGGTACATGAATTATTTTACTTCATTACTACTGGTTGGAAAAATTTGCGTGAAGTATGTTTAAGACATCAAGATTTAAAACATACAAAGTAAATCACAACACAAAAAAGACACTATATTTATGTGGTTTGATAAAACTTACCTATATTCTTAAATGAGAGAGAAATCCACTATTTAACATAAAAATAATAAAAGGATATAACACGTACATCGATATTCAATTTACTACCTCTAGTATTTAAACAACTCACTCTTATTTTATCCTTATAGATACCTGTTTTTTTTCTCTATAGTGAATTACTTTTCTATAACCCTTTATTATCTAACCCTTTCCGATGAACTAAATTTGATTTTAAATCTCTATATTTATAGTTACAAGTAGAGATTTTATTTTACTAATAGGAATAAAAATCTTGATCATTTTACAAATCTAAGACCTTATTTTTCTATTTTTCCTACTTAATGAAGAAGTCAAATCATATAAAGAATGAGTTAAAGATGCAAACACTACTCTCTCTAACTAGAGCTATAAATAAGAACCCAATTATAGTAAATTAAATTCTGATGCAGATTTTCAAATTAGTTATGACATGCATTAAATGGAAAGGTCAGTGGGAAACTAAAAATTGGTTGGTTTAAAAGGTGATTCATGAACAGTGTTGTCATGATCTCATCAATGGTGTTGCAACTTGCAGAACACCATGCTCTCATTTCATCACAATCAAAATAAGCAAACTTTTACCAGGACTCAACTCAAGCGGAAGGTACTATACTATACAGGCTTTAAAGGAGATAATCCACTTGACCCACTTGCAATTTTTATTGTAATTAGTAACTGCTTTATCTGAGAAAATAAAGGTGATGGCGACGCATTCAGATAATTTGGTATCGTCGATCCAACTCATTCCTCAAATAACATTTGAGACTTGAGAGGGGAGGAAAAACTCATTAACATTTTTGCAGCAGCCACCTAATTAAGTCCTTCTAGTGGCTGGGAAATGGGAATGAATGTTAAGTAGCTTGTCAAATATCCTTTCATATACAGCTATCTATAGAACATAATTATTGAGTTAAAAATGATCCTGATCATTTGAAAGGGCCTTCCACACAAAAGCACATAGCATCATTATTAAGTTGAGACATTCACTTGAAAGACCAGTGAACAGAGACCACCAAAAGGTCTTTCTTGCCCACTACTAATACTATATTTTAGCAGCCTTCTTTGTTTTCTTTTTTATGATTATTTTGCTAATTTTTATGAATCCCATTTGTACTTTG
This sequence comes from Bursera cuneata, assembly GCA_026212285.1. Lineage (NCBI taxonomy): Eukaryota > Viridiplantae > Streptophyta > Magnoliopsida > Sapindales > Burseraceae > Bursera > Bursera cuneata. Next base: position 3,453 of record JANLJB010029599.1, read on the forward strand.
ATTAGAATACCAACTGAACAGATTCCGTTAGTTTTGAAATTCATTGTTTCTGCTCTAGATTAAAATTAACATGAACTTCACTTCAATTGTCGGGGTGGTAGGTAATCACAATGAAAATGGGATGTTTTGCCTGACTCAATCCAAGCCTTATTGACTGGCCCTGGCCGAAGAGAGATGTTCCCAGCCCAGCTCGGCCCATCTCTACCTTCAACTTTCATTATTTTTTTCTAATAACGAACCATCACGTTACATATGGTCGTTAATAAGTCGAAAATAGAAAATAAACTCAGATTATTTAACATCATATTTAAGTGAGTCGAATTCTAAATCTCTACAGTTAAGGTTCATTTCATACCCTCGTTTTTATTAGTAATCCATCGTTAAAATCAATTATTTTACTTTTTCACAACTACTTGATCAAACTAATTATCTGCTCTTAATTTAGGTTTTATGCGTTTTCAATAAATTAGGAATTGCCATAATTAACATCTAAACTCGAAAAACATAATTGAAAAAATAAAATGTATCATACTTACATAGTATAATTGTAATTAACTATTGTTCATGCAAGGAAATTGTTCAACACCAATAGCATTTGTCTAAAATTGAATGCGTATCAAAAATTCAAATTTCTCTTACAATCTCACTCAAAAATCTCAAAAACTAGTTCCCTAAAAAATACAGCTATAATTCTCTCGAGAATTGCAAGCAAAACTCACTCTTGAATAATGAACTTTGTGAAAGGTAATAGACAAACAAAGCCAATAGATAGATAACTATAGAAAAACCTCTTGCTCCTCGTGATGACTTCCAAGTTGTTTGAATATCCAGTAAATGAGAATGGATCCTCCCTTAGCTAACAAAGGAAGCTCCTCTCTCGCAAACAACAACTACTCCACCTCCTCTCCTCTATGAACTCAACTATAAGACAACAAGGTTGGTTAAGGTCAATTTTTTTCATTGGCATGTTAGAATATAAATGCAGAAATCTAACTTCCAGCCATAGCAAGAACAAGAATGATAGATATTAAAACCTTCTCACTCTTAAGCGAAAGCACTACAATGAAATAGGTTGAATTAATAAAAGTTTTGGTTAGGGACTCCCTTCTCTCACTCCTATATATAGGTATATGGAGTAACCTATGGAAACTCAACTACAAGAATTTTGACTTTTTACAGCATTTAAAAAACGTTGTAAATAACCTTTTACATTGTTTTTGTAAACGTGGTGGGTGACGACGCTGTAAAAAAGGGTCAATCAATTACATCATTTTTTTAGCGCTATAAAGAAATTCTTTTTGAAAAGCTGTAAATAAATGATTTTTGCAGCGTTTTTTAAACTTTGCAAATAAATGATTTTTACAGCGTTTTCTAAACGTTAATAATTCTTGGGCAACTTGATTTACATAAATTATAGTGTTTTTTAAATGCTATAAAAAGTTATTTAGAGCTTTTTTTCAACGCTATAAAGTACTATTTATAACAACATAAAAACACTGTAAATATTTTTTTTTAATATTTGTAGCTTTTCTTTTAATATTTATAATTTTATTCAAGTGGGTTCCTCCCTGTCTAGCTATTGGAATAATTTGTTTCTATGCTCATCATTCATCATCAACCAAACATTGTAAATTATAAATTTTAAGCAATGTAGAACATATTTCAATCTTATATATAATAAATCAATAAATTGTTTAATACAAACAAGTATTCCACACAACTATTTTTTTTTAACAAAAGTCAACCAAAGTAGTCTAACATTATATATTTCTTTGGCCAAGCAATGGTGCTTCCTACTGCGCATCATTTAGCATACGAAATTCAGATGTAGGACGTTATAAAGGCATATCCACTAGTGCATTTGTCACCCAAATTTTCCAACAATCCGATCCAAGGACTACATGATGTACCTGTGAACGAGGATCTATAGATGCAATTTTTCATTTTCCAACTATATCACCCGTTCCCACCCAATCCAACAATTTACATCGAGCATTCTCTATATTATTTGAACTGCATCCACCATCAGTAGTTGTCTCGTTCATCTATTATAATAGAACAAGAAACAAATTAAATTAAAATCATAGCAAAGTCAACAATAACCAACACAACATAAAAAATGGTTGATCATTTAAAGAAGTCAAGATGTCAGTTCTACTAAACAATGGGTTAATACAAACCCAAATTTATGTTTCTTTGCTTTGTACGAAAACATACTACAACCTGAGTTGCTTTACCATGACCCATTATATATATACATCAGCTGCTTTCTTGCTTTCTAGACAAGTTAAATTACTAACTAAACATCTAAAAATATTCATATTGATCGCTCTTAGACTCTAATAGCAAATAGGGGGCAGCCCCAAAACTTAAATCTACTAGTACTACTAAGGCGGAAATCCTAGAGACTGGTTCTAAGGTAAAATAATTCATTTTACTGCCTATTGCTAATGGCTGTTTTAATAATTTTATTATTGCCAGGGCTTTTCTCTAATCTCCTAATAATCTGAGATAATTTACTAATGTTTTGTCTACAGAATTCTAACTTATACTGATAATCTAATTTTTCATTACTAGTAAGTATCCTCTTCTTTAATTAAAATACACATAATTGATACTTCACCATAACTAAAACATGTTTATGAAATTATGTTTTGGTGACTTTTCCAGCAAAAGGAAATACTTTTGTTAAAAGATGAGTTACTTTTTTTTTGGATTTTGAAAAGTATTTTGAAAAAACATAAATTTTGATTCAAGTAAAAAAAAAAAAAAAATTATTTACATTTGTAATAGACAAACTTTTTATGATGGTCCCAAAAAATTTTCAAAATTCAAAGCCAACCTATAATGAATAGTAATTGTTCACTCCATTCCATCCCCTAAGAAGAGAAACCCAGAAAGTAAAAAATTTTGCAAAACCCATAGGCAAAAGTCTTCTGATCTCCTTCAAGCCACAAAAAAAAAAAAGTACAAATAAACTTGCTTTGATTTCTTCAATGAATTTCAACAACAAAAACAAAGTACATACATCAAAATTCCACTTCCGTCAATCGGTTTATGCGAAATTTGATTTAAATTTTGCTTTAATGGAAAAAAAGAAAAAATAAAAAAACTTACCAAAGCTGAATCAGTTTGATTCCCTTCTTCTCAATTTCAACACAAACGTCTAAATGGTTGATTTGTGTCTCTCTTACCATGAACCCTAGAAATCAAATGGGTTTAACAGATTATTAGATTTTCATTGGGATTTTTAGATCTAAAACATAAATTATCAGCTCAAATTTCGGGGTCGTTCATGGGCTTCTATTGTCTAACCACCTTAATGAGGTTAGCTACCCAGAATTTGAAAACGTAATGTTCACATTGATATATCATTATCAAATTATTATTATTAGTTTTAAAAGTTATTTAATTTATGTTAAGAGTGATGTTATTTGAATCCCACCATGAGCTACGTAGCCCCATCTTTTTATTCAATATGGATAACTTTTGTAAGGTAAAAGTAGATATTCATCATTACAAGGCATGTACAAGAAAAATTTTGTACAAGAAAATGTCAACTATTACAAGTATCTACTGCTTATGTTTTTATTAGCCGAACAGGAAATTTTTAAAGTTAAAATCTTTTGAGAAAAAAGAAGTAATTGAGCAACATTTGATCTTTGAAATGTAGGAAAAGCAGGCTAAAGCGAATTGATGGTAGAACAACTAACTTTTAACGCAACAAGTCTTATCTATCAAGAGGTATACTGTGGTGATCCGGATTTCTGAAATAGTAATTTAGGAGTGTAAGTAAAAGATTTCAAAACTTAAAATCGTAAAATAATATATTTTTTACGTATATGGGATGACACGGACGTGATGACGTCGTGCATATACGTATTTGGATGTATTCGGGAGTTTTCAGGATTTTCACTAAAAATAATTTTACACGGGCTCGTAGTTTTTTTGTCTTTAGTGCCCGAGGTTGATATTCTTATGGTCACGTGAGTGGGAAATAAATGCAGTTGGGTTGGTATTGAGATGTCGGGGTATCAGAACGGGATTCGAGAAATTTGGAAGGTTTGAGAATTTGTAGTTGGACCCCCAGGACCCAAAATCTATATAAACTCACATAGGACCCAGAACATTCAAAAATCTTGCACAGACACCCCTGTTCGTGGGAAATTGCCATTATCGTCGCTGCCGCTGTGATTATTCATTTTTTGGACGAGTTAGCCATCGTGTCGGTGGCGATGGAAAGGTCTCGGCCTTCTGATCATCGTGGTGACCCTCGTTTTCCCGTCTGACGCCAGCAATACTGTAGATTGGGCTGGGAATGTTCACTTGTGTCAACTTTTGGTCAACCGATTCCGACGTCGCCAACCTCTGGCACTGGAAGCGATCGACTCCTTTGGTTGAGACGGTTCCAATGGTGGTCCCCGATCAGCTGTTCGGTGCATGGATTACCGACAATTAGCCCTGATAGCCAACACCTCCCTTTGCCGATCTGCCTTTTCTAGTCGTCGTCTACGGTTGCCGTTGGTCAGGATAAACTCCCCTTGGCGAGACGAATTCGGTGGTGTCTTCCCTTCGTCGTTCCTAGCCACCGATTAGCTTTCCGGTGAGTAAACCGTGAATCACGACTGTGGAAAAAAAATATCAGGTAGCCCCCTTTAGCTTTGGGTTTTGACACTTGTACGCCTATTGTTACACCCCTGTTACTTTAGATCTTGGCAGATACACCCCTATCACCTATGTTGATGTTGGGATCCCTAAGAGTTTTCAGGTTAGTAATTTTACCCCCATTTGATTAATTTTAATTAACCCCAAATAGTTTATAAGTTGGCAATAACACCCCTAGATTGTAAATATCATTTTAACTCCCGATTTCGTTTTTGCATGGTTTTGACTCCAAGGACTCATCCGGGACACATGAAATTCATGATACAGGTGAGGAAGAGAGAGAAAGAGGTTTTGGAGCTATGGTTCAGATATCGAGGTAGAGGTTTCTGAATGTACTTTTCTATTATGTTTTAATGTGCATGTGGACTTAAATAATGTTGTGGCATAGGGAATAGAAAGTGTATGAGGTTAACGAGTAGGATAGCATATGTATGCATGGATTAGGGGTGTTATGTGCGCGTATACGAGCTTATGGTAATTGGATAATACTCGGGTGATTGGGTAGTCGAAGTGTACGTCCGGCGTGGATATGAGAGCGAGTAACTGTAGTAAATGTCCAATGTGGACGGACAATAAGTGAGTGATCATGTGATGAGATGGATTAGACACGATACATGGACGTACGTATATGATGAGATGGATGAGACAAGGGCAATACAATGCTCGTGCGTTACAGGATAAGTGAGATATGGGAGATGCGTGTGTGTGCTCACGAGTGGTGGGAAACACAAGACATAGAGGTACGTTGAGGTACCTTCGAGATGTGATGGATGAGATACGGGTCACATGCGTGTGACTGTATGTTATGGAGATGAGTGAATAGTCAAGGGATCGGATGGTACGCGTATGATAAAGTAGCCGAGGTGTGAGCTCGGTATGGACTATGGGCATGCAGTAAGGTGTTCGGGAGTAATAGGATATGAGAGACACGAGTGAGATACGTGAGAGAAAGAGTATAGGATATGTGTGCGATCGTAGTATGGAATAGGAACGAAAATACGCGTGTGCGATGATGGGCGTGCACGTGAGGTTTGACGTGTGTATGGATCACGTGAATGGACCCCGAATTAGCCTAGTCGAGTGTACGAGAAGTCCGAGGGGGAGGTATTTGATTTGGTCAGGGTTGACCTGACTTGATGCACGAGAAATCTGTTAGAATGTACAATACGATAGGGATAGCCATGCCGAGTGTGCAGGATCCCAGTATGATAGGGATAGCTGTGCCGTGTGTGCAGGATTCCAGTATGATAGGTATAACCGTGCCTTGTGTGGTAACCTGGATTTTCAGAAATAGTGATTTAAGGGTGCAAGTGAAAGATTTCAAAGTTAGAAATCATAATATGATGTATTTGTGACGTATACGGAATAACACGGACGTGATGACGTCGTATATATGAGTATTTAGAGGTTTTCGGGAGTTTCAAAAAAGTGATCTAAAAGGTAATTTTATGTGGGTTCATGGTTTTTTTGTCTTTAGTGCTCGATCGTGACATTTTGAGGGTCACGTTGATGGAAAATGGATGAGGACGAGTCGACGATGAGATGCCGAGACTTTGGGGTCAGGATTCACGACCGTTGAAGGTTTAAAAAATTACAGAAACACCCCCAAAACCCAAAGTCTATATAAACTATATAGGAGGCCAGCAGTTGAAGAAAATTACACAAACACCCCTGGTCACCGGAAGTCGCTGTCTTCGGTGACCGTTTGCATTCCTGGCGAGTTAGCTGCCATAGCCAGTGGCGATGGAACCATCTCGGCCTGTTGATCATATTGGTGGTGGCCGTTTTTCCGTTCGATGTTAGAAATACCGTAGATCAGGCCGGAGATATATGCTTGCGTCGACTGCTGTCGATTGATTTCGGTGTCGCCAGCCCTCGACATCGGTGGTGAACGATTCCTCTCGGTGAGCTGGTTCCGACGGTGACCTCCGATCATCGCATCGAGGCCTACATCACCGGTAATCAGCCTGAAAATATTTGATAAAGTCGATTTTCGATCTGCTCTTCCGGCCACCGTCAGGCTCCACCGTTGGCCGGAACAGACTCCCCTCATTGAGACGATCACGATGGTGTCCTCCATTTCCCATTCTCGATCGCTGATCATGTTTTTCAATGACAAACCGTGAAGGACGGCAGCCATGGTAACTATCAATCGGCCCCCTCCGTTTGTGCTCTTGGCAGTTACACCCCCACGGCACACCCCCACGGCACACCCCCACTGTTTTGAATGTTGGTAGTTTACCCCCTGTCACGTGTGACTACGTAAGGACCCCTAAGGGTTTTCAGGTTAGCGATCTCACCCCCGCTTGGTTATTTTAAGTATAGTTTATAGATTTACGGTAATGCCTACGATGGATAAAATATCAATTTAACCCCCGGTTACCGTTTTGTATGTGTATGACCTTGGGACTTTGAGGACTCATCCGGGACTGTCGAAACGTATGGATTTACGATACGGATGAGGAATGGAGAGAGAAGGAGGTCCGGGAGCTATGGTTCAGGTATCGAGGTAGGGATTTCTGACTGTACTTTTCTATTATGTTTTGACATGCATGTGGATTTACTTTACTGTTGTGGCTTAGGGAATAGAGACTGTGTGATGGACGGATAGGTACTTTAGGTGATTAGATAGATTGGGAAGTTACGGACGCGTATGTGGTTTTAAGGAAATACGCGGTTAGTTTGGGAATCTGGTGAACGTTTGTGATTGGGTCATCAGAATGGATCCGAAGTGGATTATGGGCTATGAGTACCACGTAAGATGGAATGTAAGGATATAATTAGAATATGGGTGATACGCGAGTGATGGTATGGTATGGAATGGACGTTACGCGGGCTACGCACGTGTAACTGTAAATTACGGAATGAGTAAGGTACGGTATATGGTTATACTTACGGGTTAGTGGAGACACGAGAGCTGTCTGTGAACGTGTCCGTAAGTAATGGGACTTATGGGACACGGGTGGTACATGAACATACGTTATAGGATATGGGATACATGAGGGCACAAACGGGTAGAGATGGATGAGATACGAGTGAGCCGTACGTGAGTGAGACCGTATAAGCTAGTGGTAATCATTGAACGGTCTTAGGACCGGATGGTATGTACAAGATAGTGTAACTGAAGTGGGCTCGGTACGGACTACAGATGCGTAATAGGAAGATCATAGTATGGAATAGGTACGGATAGACAGGTGTACAATGATGGACGTACACGTTAGATTTGACAGATGTATTGATCATACGAGTGGACCCCTGATAGGTTGTGGAGTGTCAGGCATGAGTGCAGACTCACATGGATGTGTCGCATGTATGGCGATTGTTATGATTGAGATTGGGAAACGTACGATAGTGATAATAGTGTGTACGAGAGGTAGAGAGTGAATTGATATGTTTGTGAGTGTTTGACTGATGCATGTATGTATGTTAAATTTTATAGAACTGTATAGTGTTAGAAATTCCTACTGGACTGTGTTGCTCATCCCTTCCTCCATAGGTACCCAAGGTTCGGAGTCTAGCAGAGATGATCCAGAGCTCACGTAGAGGATCTCGGACAGTCATAGGTATGTTGGGTAGTTAGAGTGAGTCGTTTCTATGTATTATTTAAAGAAAAATTTTGTAACCCGTATTTCAGTATAAATGTTTTTGATTAAAATGTTTTATTTACTTTTTATTTTATTTATTTACACAGTGACCCTCGGGATCCCTGTATAAGGGGTTCCGGGTTGTTACAAAATGGTATCAGAACACGGGCTCTATACTGTGGACCTAGGGTATGGGTAGGGTGGTTAGGAAAGGGAGTTGAGTCTTGTGTCCAGTAGGAATGTGTCATCACTAACAGTTCAAAGCATGCATGGATGGAGTACATGTGTGGTGTACATGTGATAAGAGGTGTCGGACTCATGATGTAATATCCGAGAGTAATAGGATGATTGAGACGTACGTACGGGAGGTCGTACAGGATATTGGTACTGAGATGGACGATATGAGTACAGGTGGTACGGATGGACCTCGGATTGGCCTAGTTGATACATAGGGATCCGAGAGGACTTGTCAGTGATGTACGGACTGACCGACTGGTATGCGGTAGTCCAGTGATGGTTTGAGATTGATCTATGAGCCCGCTGTGATACGGGATAGATCTGTTGAGCTCACATGTGACACGATTGATGGTAGTTAGCCTATAGGTAGGTTTTTATCGGTGAGGGACCTAAGAGGATTCACTGTGACTGATATGTACAGTGCTAGGCCTTAGTGTGTCCGCGTGTGTGTTAAGGGACCTAAGGAGAAACACTCGTGATTGATATATACAGTGCTAGGCCTGACACACTGAGATCCAGCTCACCAATAGCGCAGCACTCCCTGACACAATGGGATCTAGCTTACTATAGCACCGTAATCCCTGACACACTGGGATCCAGCTTACCAATAGCGTTGCACTCCAATGGGATCCAACTCACTATAGCACCGCAATCCCTGACACACTAGGATCCAGCTCACTACAGCACAATAATACCAGACATACTGCAATACCTCCACCCTCGGATTACCAGTACACTCGACTAAGGCAGTCTAGGGTCCACTCGTATGATCAGTACACTCGCAGTCCATATCGAGCTTACCTCAGTTATTCTATCGTATACATATCATCCGGTCCCATGACCGTTCAATGATTACCACTGGCCCGTACGGTGTCACTCACGTACGGCTCACTCGTATCTCATCCTACTCTTCAATCACGTGGCTCACGTATCCTATTATTCTATCACGTATAATCGCGTACCACCTGTGTCCCATAAGTCCCATTACTTACAGACGCGTTCTCAGACATACCTCGTGCCTCTACTACCTGTAACCCACGAGTACCGCATACCCGTGTCCTATGCATCTCATCCCGTACGTATAGCCATACCTCGTATCTCACTCATTCTGAAATCCACAGTTACACGTGCGTCACCCGCGTAACGTCTATTCCATACCGTACCGTTACTCACGTGACACCCGTACTCTAGTTGTGTCCTCACATACCATCATACGCGGTACTCGTAATCCATAAGCCACACCGGATCCATTCTGACCTCATGATCTTACACGCCCTACCCGGTTTTCAAACTAATCGCTTATTTTCGTAAAATCACATATACGTCTGAAACATCCCAATCTATCTAATCACCTAAAGTACCTATCCGTCTATCACACAGTCTCTATTTCCTAAGCCACATCAATAAAATAAATCCACATGTACGGAGAAGGAAATAGAAATGCACAGTCAGAAACCCCTACCTCGATATCCAAACTGTCACTCTCGAACCTCTTTTTCTCTCGTTTTCTCATCCGTATCATAAATCCATACATTTCGATCGTCCCGGATGAGTCCTCGGAGTCCGGGGTCACATCATATAAAATGGTAACCAGGGGTTAAAATGATATTTTACGTCCCGCGGGCGTTACCGTAAATTCATAAACTATATTAAATCATCCAAATGGGGGTGAGATTGCTAACCTGTAAAGCCTTGGGGGTCTTTGTGTCAAAACACATGGCAGGGGTGAATCTACCAAGTTCTGAAGCTGGAGGGGGCTACCTTGGGGGTGTCACTGCCAATTGCACGAGCTGAGGGGGCTGACGAATTATCTCTGACAGCCGTGCTTCACATTTTGTCACCGGAGAAGATGATCGACGATCTGGAATGGCGAAAGGAGGGTACCACCGGAACCGTCTTGACGAGGAAGTCTGTTTCAACCATTGGCGGGGCCTGTCGACGGTCGGAGAAGCAGATCGGAAGTCGACGTTGCCGAACGCTTCCCCGGCCTATTGCCAATGATTCAGGCATCGGTTGGATGATCAGAGATCACCATCGGGATCCTCAGGCCGAGAGGAAGAAATCCCGACCGGTGGTGCAGGCTGTCATCACTAGGAATGGGAGATCATCGATCGACGCAGGCAAACATTCACGGCATCGATCCGACCCATTCCAGTGCCGGACAGGGAAGAAGAGGCCACCGCCGAACTCAACACGTCGAGAGCTTTCCATCAGCACCGGCCATGGGGCCTAACACATCGGGAATGTGAACAATCATAAAAAACAATGATTTTCGACGATCAGGGGTGTTTGTGTAGTTTTTTTAATGTTCTGACCTCCTATACAGTTTATATAGATTTTGGGTTTCGGGGGTGTTTATATAATTTTTCAAACCTTTTAGATTTCCCGAATCCTATCCCGACACCCCGACACCTTGATAACAACCCAAATCCATCTATATTTCATTCACATGGCCATCAAAATATGAATATTGGACACTAAAGACGTAAAATCCTCGAGCCCGTATAAAATTATTTTTAGTCCCATATGTGAAAACTCCGGTATTCATCTAAATACTCATATACACAACGCCCTCACGTCCGTGTTATCCTGTATATACCAAAAATATGTACTTTTACGATTTCTAATTTTGAAATATTTCACTTACACCCCTAAATCACTGTTTCTAAAATTCGAGTCACTACAGGGAATCTGACTCAAAACGACTCTGTTTGCCAATTTATAAGAAAATTGGATGGGAAGCATATCCCCAAGTTATAGAAGGTGTTTAAGCTATTACTGGACGTAAAACCAGAGGAAGATGTGAGCCACAATCACACCTGTATATATTTTTGAGTGCTTTGAATTTTATTACTGCGTGCTTTGAATTTAAGTCATGCCTGTCTTTTCTTTTGAACTTTTATGTACTATTTTAGTTTGACTTATTATTGCCTGCCATTTCTTTTGAAAATTTATGTGTGTGTTGTCCTTTATTCAATTTTGTTAAAGTGTACCAATAATTTTTTGTTTGTTTCTTTTAATTTCAAAGCTCTTCTGAGAAAAGCCAACCTACCCATGTGAACGTTATAATTGCACTATCTTTTGAACTCCATATATGTAACCCCTCATCTTCTTCATTTTCATACACAAAATTGGGGTAAATTTAGAAATGGAGGGAACCTCAATTAGCCGATTCTGAAATATCTGTGTATTTTATGGATCAAACCCTGAAAAAAATATAGAGTTTGTGCAAGTCACACATAATCTAGGTAGGGTGTTAGCTAAGAGAAAGATACATTTGGTTTATGGGGGTGGTAACCTTGGGTTAAAGGGATGCGTGTCCACATCTACATGGATAGGGGATAGTCAAGTCTTAGGTATTATTCTTACACCTTTAGCTGTAGATAACTTATCTAGGAGAACAATTAGGGAAGAATTTAGAGTTCAATCCATGCATGAACGAATGACTTGAATGCTCTCTAACACTGATACATTCATTTTCTTACCAGGTGGTTTTGGTACTTTAGAAGAACTTTTTCAAGTTCTTTCCTGGACCCAACTGAATATACACAACAAGCCTATCAGAATATTAAATGTCAATGATTTCTTTAATTGTTTGTTGTGTATTATTGATCAAGTTGTGGAACAGGGCTTTATCTCACATGCAGCACGTAAGATTATGGTTTCTGCTCTAACTGCTGATGAGCTGATTGATAAACTTCAAGCATATGTCTATGAACCCGATCTAGCAGTAACTCGAATCAATTGGTCAGATGATAGCCATCAAGATAGTCGTCAAAAGCGTAAATTGGATCTGAACGTCACTTTGTAGCCTCTTATCTTTTGGTTTTATGCACATCATTTTCTATTGTTTTTATCATGTTTGTTTTAAAGTTTTTGTTTAGGTTTGTTTCCATTCAATAAATACCGTCCCAGGTAATATCTTCTAAACTTCATCTTCAGGCATTTAGACATTGGGTACAATGTCTCAATCTGGTTGGAGGGAGGGATATGTTGATATATGTTGATATTTGTGTTATGTTATATTATTAAAAAAAAAAAAACAGAAAAAAAACAAAAAGATAAAAAAAATTGATATAGTTGATATTTGTGTTATGTTGAAATTTGTATGAGTAATTATCATTGACCTCCCCTACATTTTCCCCTTTTTTCACTCATATGAGATTTTTACCCTTTTTCTCTTCTCTCATCCTTAAGTTTTGAAAAAATCTATTCTCAAGTCCTCCAGTTAAAAATTCTGTCAGTTAACATCTATTAACCTCCATATTCCAATAAATTTATCATTTTACCCTTTACTAACACATAAAAAATAACTAATTTTTCAAGGACAATATTAAGTTAAATGATCAAATTACCCTTGAAATAAAT
>JANLJB010029600.1:0-16307 GCA_026212285.1 Bursera cuneata
TCTCGGATGGTTTGGGCATGTTTGGGTAGTCATGGTGAGTTGTATGTCAGTGTCTATGCATCAGTTTTAAAAAGAAAAATTTTGCAACCAGTTTTCAAGTATAAATGTTTTATATTACATGCTTTTCAGTACTTTTACTTCACTTATTTTCATAGTGACCCTCGGAGTTCCTGTATAAGGGATTCCGGGGTGTTACACCTAGTTTTTCATATCTTAAACATTTATTCCCTTTGTTATTTAAGAACTTTGATACTACATCTCTTTAATGTGAAAGTTGTCTCTTTTCCAAAAGTCATCGTTCTTCTTATCTTCCCAAATCTTATTATGTATCTAAACCATTTTACTTAATTCACAGTGATGTATGGAGACCCTCAAAAATCTCTAATTTGTCTGGTAAAAAGTGGTTTGTAACTTTCATTGATGACCATACTCGTGTATGTTGGATTTATCTAATGAATGAGAAATCGGAGGTTGAAAAAATTTAAAAAATTTCTTTGCCATGATTGAAAATAAATTTCAAACAAAAATTTGTGTTTTTTATTCTGATAATGGTACAAAATACTTTAATAAATTTTTGAATATTTGTTTACAAGAAAAAGGTATTTCTCATCAATCTTCGTGTTACAATACTCCCCAAGAAAATGAGATTGCTAAAAGGAAAAACAGGCACTTACTTGAAGTGGCCCAAGCAATGATGTTTTCTGTGCATGTTCCGCAATATTTATGGGAAGATGCAGTTCTCACAACATCTTATTTGATCAACCGAATACCTTCACGTGTTCTTAATTTCTTTACTCCTTTAGATTGCTTAAAAAAAGAATTTCCAACATCACGAGTTCCATCAGATTTACCTTTAAAAATTTTTGTTTGCACTGTGTTTGTTCATATACCTCATCATTCTCGATATAAGCTAGATTCTCAAGCCGAAAAATATATTTTTTTGGGATATAGTCCTACTCAACGAGGATATAAATGTTTTCATCCACTTTCAAAAATGGTTTATGTTACTATGGATGTTTCCTTTTTGGAAACTTCTCCTTTCTTTCCCAAAATTTTTCAAGACACCAAGTGATGAAAATTTTTGGGAATCTGAACCTTTACCGAAACTAATTATAGACCTAGATACTAAAACTTGGGAAAGCGAAAACATTATTGGTTCAACAGAGAAGGAAATACAATAGCAGGAGATTAATCCTACTTCTGAGCTTCAAGTTTATACTAGAAGAAAGAATCCTAAAAAAAATAGAGACCCTCATATCATTCTAGAACAAAATCAATCAGACCCGAGTAATGGCTCCGTTCGAAGTAACTTTTCTCATTCTTTTGCCTTTATTGTCCTTATCTTATCCTGTTCTAGTATCTGATAGTACCCTTAATATTCCAATTGCCCTTAGAAAAGGAACCGAACTTGCACTAAATATCCTATCTCTAGCTTCGTTTCCTACGATAAACTTTCTACTAGTCATAAGGCATTTACCTCAAAATTATCTCACCTGTTTGTGCCAAGAAATATACAGGAAGCCTTTGATGATCCAGATTGAAGATTAGCGGTCCTTGATGTTATAAATGCTCTAAGGAAGACTGGTACAAGAAGACTATTGGGTGCAAATGGGTCTTTACAGTGAAATTTAGAACTGATGGGAGTATAGAAAGATATAAGGTGAGAATAGTTGCAAAATGTTTTACATAAACCTATGGGATTGACTATGAGGAAACCTTTGCTCCTGTTACAAAGATTAACTCTGTCTGAGTCTTACTATCCCTTGCAGTCAATCTAAATTGGCCCTTACAACAGTTGATCGTGAAGAATGCTTTCCTTAATGGAGACTTAGACGAAGAAGTGTTTATGAGTCTACCACCAGGATTCGAAGAAAAACTTGGCACAGGAAAAGTCTGTAGATTAAGAAAATCTCTTTATGGTCTTAAACAGTCACCGAGGGATTGGTTTGAAAGATTTGGTAAGGCAGTCAAGAAATATGGATATTGCCAAAGCCAAGCTGACCATACTTTGTTTTATAAACACTCAAAAGAAGGTAAAATTGCTATTTTGATTGTTCATGTTGAACTGGGAAAACTTAAAAAATAGCTTGCTAATGAGTTTGAAATTAAAGACTTAGGAAACTTGAAGTACTTCCTAAGATTGGAGTTTGCGAGCTCTAAAGAAGGTATATTTGTGACTCAACGCAAATATGTCTTAGATTTGCTTAGGGAGACAGGTATGCTTGGGTGTAAGTCAGTTGACACACCAATTCAACTTAATACAAAATTACAACATATTAATAATGGAAAGGTGGTCGATAAGGAAAGATATCAATGCCTTGCATTCAGTATGGTCAGAATATTTGATCTGTCTATCGAATCCTAAGGTATATAAAAAGGACACCTGGAAAAGGTTTACTTTTCAAAAATTGAGGACATCTTCAAATTGAGGTGTATACGAATGCTAACTGGGTTGGGAGTGTGACTGATTGAAGATCTACTTCTAGATACTGTTCATTTATTGGAGGAAGTCTTGTAACTTGACGTAGTAAAAAAAAGAATGTAGTTGCCCGAAGTAGTGCAGAAGCTAAATTTAGGGCGTTGGCCCATGGAATCTGTGAGATTGTTTGGATTAAAAGAATGCTAAAAGAACTAAAGGCTTTGAAATTACTACCTATGAAGGTTTATTGTGACAACAAGGTAGCGATTTCTATTATTCGTAATCCAGTTCTTCATAATCGAACCAAGCATGTAGAAGTGGATAAACATTTTATCAAGGAGAACTAGACAGTGGGCTAATCTATATGCCTTTTATTCCAACTACTGATCAAATTACAGACATTTTTACTAAAGGGCTACATAAGAGGCAATTTGATTCTTTGATAAGCAAGCTAGTTATAGAAGATATCTTCAGGCCAGCTTGAGGGAGAGTGTTGGAGATTATGTTGGAGATTATAGGAGATTGTAAATTAGATGTTGATTATGCATGTGATTATGGGGAATCAATGAGGATTTGGTAGAAAGTAATCAGGGTAGAGATTTATGGAGGATTCTTAGGAATTATCTTATGTAAATATAGAATTAGTAATTTAGGAATGTCTTTCCTTTTCTATTCTTTGTTGATTATGTCTTTCCTTTTCTATTCTTTGTAAACAGTTATAAATTATTGCTCTCATTCTTTGTAATACATAGAACAATAACATTCAGAACTCTTCAAGAAGGGATTTCAGTAGTAGAAGAAGATGTAAATGAATTACAAGTAAAAGGAAAACCTGTTTCATTAAAAGTGCCACTGTGAGAAATATAAAGTCTACCTATGGAACTAATACAAAGATAGCCTTTATGAGATGAGCTATAACCAAGAAAGAAAGAAAAGAAATGTGGAATGAAAACTTATAGGAATTATATGGTCTAAGGTTTGGATAAAAAGCATAACCAGAAGTTTTTAGAAACTTGTAATTTACTAATAGTTGATATAATGTAGTATAGGGGGTTGAAAAATTGAGAATAGGTGTAGGCAATCTATTTATGAGGTAAGTTGTTGTGTGAAATGCATGCCACCAATAGGCCAAGGGCATAGATGCTTGTGAGAGTAGTGTAAGGTCAAGTTCAACCACATGCCTATGACTTCTTTCAACTAAACCATTTTGTTGATGTGTGTGAGGACATGGATGTCTAAATTCTATACCCATATTGGTAAAAATAGAAGCCAGAGGTCAAAACTCACCCCCACCCCCACCCCCCCCAATCAGATTGCAATTTCTTGAGTTTGGTATTGAACTGTCTTTCAATTAGAGGTAGAAACTAATTAAAGATGGTTGTAACTTCTCCCTTAGTTGTCATTGGATAAATCCAATAGTACTTGTTATAGTCATTAACAAACAAGATATAGTAGACATAACCATCAATTGATTTTATTGGTGTATGTTCCCATCATCAGTGTACACAAGATTAAGAGGAGAAAATGATCTTGTGTGAGTACAAGGATATCATGCATGACCCTGTTTTCCAAACTTACAAGCTACACAGAACAAATTTGCGGTATTTATAGTAAATAAAAACAATTTTGATGTTTTTGCTACATGTTAAAGAATTTGGTGATGAGGATGACCAAATCTTCTATGCCAGAGGATGCTAGCATTGTTGTTGGAAGTGTAGTGATTGCTGACATTATTGTTGGCCATAGGATGGTATATAGAATGTGAAGATGACTGAAATAGAAGCAGTTTGTAGAGGCTTGGACTAAGAATTCCTTGAAGAAGTGGTTCCATGGTTGACTTGTCTCAACAACATAGAAAGTAGATGAGAATTCCACAATGATACTATTATCCATAGTAAGTTGGGAAATACTAAGCAGATTCTTTGTGATTTCAGGCACATATAAAATTCTCTTAAGTGCAAATGATTTTGACAGTGATGGAATTGTAATACTACTAGATCCAATATGAGAAATAGATAGAAGATTACTATTTCCCACTTGAACAACTTTAGATCCATCATAGACTAATGCCACTGATAAGTTGTCGAAGTAATTTTTTATATGATCAATAGCTCCTATGTCAAGATAACAGGAGGAATTTATAGGTTGAGTAGGAGAGGCATAATAAGCTTTAGCACCTTGTGCCACTATTGGTGGTTGATTCTGATTAACAAGATTGGCAGAAGGAGCAGTAGGTAGTTGACCCTAGAAGTTAAGATCAAGCTTGTGATAACATCTAACTACAGTGTGTCCAGTTGTCCCACACAACTGACAAACTGGCCTATTGAAGCTCGAACTGTTTGTGAACATATAATGGCCATTTTTACTGAAATTATTTGAATTTGTAGAATTGTAGTTTCCAATGTTAGAACTGCTAGGAAAACTGCTAGGAGGTCTGAAAGTTCTAGTTCTTCCATAAGCTTGAAATTTGTTTCTGCCTCTGCCTCGAAAACCTTGACTATTTTAGAAAACACTTGAGTTAAAACCGTGAGGACCAGGAGTATTGAACTGATAAGTACTCCTTGCCATATGTGCATTGGAGTGTATAGTATTTTGTTGTTCAAGTCTTAATTCATAACTTTGTAGTTGAAATTGAACCTACTCTAGTGATATGTTATCATTTCTAGAATTGATATTAACTATATAGCACCATACTCAGGACCTAAACTATTCAATATGTGCATAATCTAAATTGAATATGATATTGCATGTCCAATAGCAAACAACACATCAGCATATGTTTTCATTTTTAGACAAAATTTAGAGATACTAGAAGCACCTTTCTTGGTTATTTGTAATTGATGCTTGATATGCATAACTCTTACTCGAGACTATGTCTAGAATAGTTTTTCCAGTGAGCTCTGGATTTCTTGTGATGAAGAACATTGAACAACATGTCCAAACATTGCCTCAATTATTAACGACATTAGCCAACTCTTCACAAATCGGTCAACTCATCGCCAAACAAGAAACTTAGGATTGATTATAGGTGATAAATCTGAATCATGAGCTAAATCTTGTGAACTTCGAGAGATCACTTGTGACAGATAGATCTTACTTCCATCAACATATCCTTCAAGATCATAAGCTCAACGAGTAGACAAGATCTGTGAGCGCTAGTAGCCATAGTTTTCTTTATTCAACCTAATCAATAAAGTTGGGAGTAAGCTAGGTAAAGTGAGATTAATAGAAGAAATTGGAATAAAAGGATTTGAAAGTCGTGATCTTGTAGGATCTTCCATAACCCGCTCTGATACCATATTGAATTTAGAAAGAAAGAAAAAAAGGAAAGTTTTGGAACTTGTGTTTATTTCTTCATTGATTAACAAGACGATACAGAGTCTGCTTTTATATGTGTAACAGACAAATGATGAACAGTAATAGAAATTATTGTTCATCAATCAATATTACTAGAATGCCCTTCATACTAAGAATTACAAATATAATCTCTTACTTCATCAACACTGCAAAATAACCGCGTTGGTGGGGAATTGATTTTCATTAATTACCATTACATTGATTATAGATGCACATAATTCTTGCTCTACTGTAGATATATACTTCAAATCTCTGCTGGCTTTGGCATGGTTATGTTTCTGATTATTTCCGTAATTTTAAACAGCCAACATCATTCTCACGAATTCTTCATAGCTAACTTGACCATCACCATCAAGATCAGCCTCTCTTACCATCTGTTCTAGCTCTTCGTCAGTCAGTTTTTCTCCCAGGTTCATCATTACATGCCTCAACTGCAGATATATATAATATTTAAATTAAGAATTTAGAATTATATATTTAAATGAATCAATGAGAAAACTCCAGAAGAGAAAGGATTAATAATTAACAACTAATTAGCTTTCACCTCTAATTATGTCAAGTTTGGTAAATTAAGTATGATTATTTATTAGCAATTTAATTTCATCAGGATCATGATGAACATATTACAATGAAATGGGGAAGAAGAAGAATTCAACCTCATTAGGTGATATGTAACCATCTTGATCTTTGTCAAATAATTTGAAAGACTCTCTCAGTTCCTCGTCGGCTTCGCTTTCCTGTATACATAGATAATCAAATGAAATCACCACTTCCCATCAATCAATCAATGATGAAACGACAGTCAAAATTTTAGATATATATGCACATGTTGTTGACATCTTAGTTACCTTCATTTTTCTTGCCATGAGATTCAAGAACTCCCCAAATTCTATAGTTCCACTACCGTCGGCATCAACTTCCTTTATCATGGCTTGAAGTTCTTCGTATGTGGGATTTTCATCTAATGATCTAATTGCAGTAGCCAGTTCTTCGATGGTAATGCAACCTTTAAAAGAAACAATAATGTGAATATAGGTCCAACAATCCCATGTACTATAAGTAACCAAGCAACATTTGTACAACAGGGAGAAAAAAATTAAAAATTAGGTTTATAAGCTAGCTGAAGAGCGAACTTCACGTCTAATGTAATTTCTGCATGACAAAACTTGACTCACTCATGTGGCTCAGAATCCAACTTTTAACACCATTATTTTAGATACAAGAGAGCATGCATAAATATGATCAGTTCATTTTATTGATTTGACTACTTAAAAAGAGTCAGCATAATCAAATCAATTAAGTTACAGGCCTATTGAGAATCAAAGCTAAGTAGTAGTAGGGAAACATTACCATCTCCATCCTTGTCTAGCAGACAAAAAGCTTCCTGAAACTCAAAAATCTGTTCTTCTGGCAAGACATCTCCCACTGTGTCTTTCTTCCTATGCGAACTTCCAAATCGCAACATCCTGAGAGAGAGAGAGAGAGAGAAGACTTTTGGGAAGTGCTTAGTTAGACGATCAATCAACTGTCTTGATGATCAATGTTTCCACAGCTATCGGTCCTATTTATGCTAAAACTTGCCCTTTCTTTAAGCTAGGAAAAAGTAAAACTATTACACACATTATTTAGTCAAACTTGCTTTGCCTAATGTGAATATAAAATATTTTCTTTTCTTCTAGTCTCTGGAAACTTGTTAATTGGTTAAATCTTTTTAAAAATTCAAACTACTTGAAATTTTGTTTGCGTTGTAGACTTGCATGTGGTCTTTCGTTGAAAAATCTGTGGCCGTTCATTTACGTCACATATATATTAAATTCTTTTTCTTTTTATAATTAATTAAATCATACAGTGGTCCTTCAATTGCTAGTTCTGATTAAATATGATATCGATTAACAATTCATCGACGGATTCAAATAATCAAATTAAATAGCTTCCCGGTCAATCTTTCCACTCCCAAATTCCCTTAATTAAATAATTAAACAAATAAAGGGTATAATATTTTATATATATATATATATATATATATAATTAATGATGGATATATTTCTCCTAATTGCAATTAAGGATAGTAAAAAGATATTAATTACATGTCCAATTGTACATTGCACTTATTGAAATAATTAGAAGCCGTCAACATGATGGATAGACTTATATATACTACCCAATTAATTTTGTTCTGACCAATCAATCCATTTTGGATCTTGAATTAATGATCAAAAGCTATATATATAATAGTTGTTACCTTTTATAATAAAAGTAATTTTTTAACCTTATGTAGTTGCTAGAAATGGATTACCTGGATTCAATTTAATATAATTTTGACAAAACTCATTTTGTTTTATTAATATGAAACATATTCATGCTATTTAATTTCTTTTATATATAGGAACAAGAAAATTGAATTTTGTCACTGCTTAGAAGTTAGAAGACCTTAATTCTTATATTATATAAAATTATATATAACCTTATGTAAGAACACTGAATAGTGAGTCTTAAATATAACTTGTATATATTTTATGAAAAATGTAATATATGTACAATATTTCTAATAACACTTTTCGCAGTGTTGTATTATTATTAGCGTTGAATTGGTAAACTCTAGCATTTAAAATAGATATAATAGCTTGAAAATAGAACGATTGACTTGGTTTTTCCAAGGAATATTCAACGAGGAGTAGGTAAAACTTAAAAGCAATTAAATTTCAGCCACGAAATACTAGAATTTTGACAACAAATTTAGCCTACATCAAATTGATGTTCGATTGACGTTCTATTCGTATATCTCATCAATTATAACGTTATATTAATTCATTCTGAAAACTTTTAAAATATTATCTATTATTTCTTAATTTTTTTTCAAATTTCAACACAAATATACTTAAACTTCTAAGATATTAAAATAATAAATCTATATCCTACATTAACATAATAAAAAATTTTGAAGTTCCAATTTTTTTTTTTAAATTATCAACATTCATTCGTTCAAAAACTAACACTAACCCAAAAAGAGATAGCTATCATTATGTATAATTTAATGATTGACATAATATCTCCCTCAAATTACTTTTACCTCCTCTCTCTTCTCTTCATCGATCAACCATTCTTCTTTATCTTTTTTTACCTCCCAACAATCTTAAAGATCGGCCTGCTTGTCACTATCAAATGAAAATCACAATCTACAAACCCATTTTTTCATAATAGAGAGCATCACTATCATGGCAGTATCACCACTCCCACCAAGCCATCCATACACCACTACAAGATTTCATCACAACCACAATTGCCCACAACCATCTGCCTCAAATTTCACCATA
The DNA here is from genome assembly GCA_026212285.1 of Bursera cuneata. NCBI lineage: Eukaryota > Viridiplantae > Streptophyta > Magnoliopsida > Sapindales > Burseraceae > Bursera > Bursera cuneata. Next base: position 9,091 of record JANLJB010029600.1, read on the forward strand.
ACCAAAAAATTTTGTATATACACTTCAATATGTAATTTCAAAACCACCCAATCTAATAAAATAATTCAAAAAAAAAAATCAATCACAATAATAGGCTTTAGAAAGAAGCACCAGTTGATGATCGAGTGTCTCGCGAATAGCCACCAGACTCAGAAACTCGTAAACTGAACTCACTAGACTAATCCACCTTCGCCTTCCTCTTCCGCTTCAATGACTCCAAGAACTCCATCACCACCTTATCGAATCCACCTCTGATCAATCTTGTTTATTCGACATCTCCTTCACCATTTTTTACCTCAAAAAACTTAATCGTCGAGAATTCCTACTTCCTCCCTCCTACGAAGTCCACTCCTCCATTAAAACCATCTGTGATTTGAAGAAAAATCTTGACAATTTATTATCCAAATTTATTGTAATTCGAGAGAAAAGAAAGAAAAAAGAAATCTTGCAGTGTTTGATTTCTTGAATTAATGAGAAAAAGAGTAAAGGTGTACAATATGTATTAATCCAACTAACCTAATAACTAAGTTAACTACTGTAACAGTATTTCCATTTACAATGATTAATATACCCTCAACATGTATAAAGACTTAATTAGTCTTTATATTAGTGAATGTTAATAGCCCTTTTCAAGCACAACAAGATTCATCTTCGTTTTACAGTTTAGTCACAAGACTTTAGAGACAGTCTTTCCCTGAGAAAATCAATATGAATCCTGATAAAGGCTTTGTAAGAATGTCAGCATTCTGCAACTCAGTAGGCACATGTTGCTTAGTCAAAACATGCTCTCGGATAAAATGAATATCAACCTCTATATGCTTTGTTCTTGCATGAAAACTAGATTTGAAGCAAATGATTCTGCACCTTTATTATCACACAGCAATTTAGGCACTTCATCTAGATTAACATGCTTTTCCTTTAGCAAACTTTGTAACCATATCAATTCAATAGCTGCTAGAGACGAAACCTTATATTCAGGCTCAGTAGAGGATCTAGCCACTGCATTTTGCTTCTTTGAACGCCAATAAACCAAATTACCTCCAACATATACATAGCACCCAGAGGTAGACTTCCTGTCTATTGAAGGTTCCATAATGCCACTCCCTGCGACTACTCTTAGAACAAGCCTTGCGGGGTGTGAGGTCGAATGTTATAAAGAAATTAAGGTGTGGTCTCCTATCATCAATTGGTTTTAGGAGGAATGGCAGCTCAAGGGTCTAACAAGTGGTATCAGAGTCATGGTCATGGGTTCGAGTGGTAGGAGTGTCATCGTGAGGGTGGGATTGTTAGAGATTTCACAGTGCCGCTCCCCGCGACCACTCTTAAAACAGGCCTTGCAGGGTGGAATGTCAAATTCCATAAAGGAATTGAGTTGTGTTTTCCTATCACTAATTGGTTTTAGGAGGAATGGAAGCCCAAAGATCCAACATTGTCATCAAAAGAGCTTGCCCAAACTGCATCACAATACCCCATCAAACTAAAAAAAGACATAGGCCAAAATTAATAGTTCCTCTTATGTATCTCATGACTCTTTTGCAGGCTTGTCAATACAGAATATTGGGAGCTTGAAGGAATTGATTGAGTTTATTGATAGCAAAGGAAATACTTAGTCTTGTCATGAACAGATATTGAAGAGCTTTTATGATACTTCTATAAACACTAGGATTATCAAATGCTTCACTATCAATTTTAGACAGTTTATTTTGAGAAACCATTAGAGATTGATAAGCATTAACATTATACATATTGTGTTTCTTGAGTAGGTCAGTTGCATATTCTTTTGAGTAACATGAATAGAACGAGCAAGCTTTTTCACTTCAAAACCTACGAAATAGTTGATAGTACCTAAAGTTTTTAGAGCTGAAATTTTGTTGAGATCAGAGATAACCTAATGTAACTGAGCTCAATCATCTCCAACAATAAGAATATCATCAACATAGACTAGCAACAAAATGATTTTGCCAATAACATCTTTATGAATGAATAAACTGGAGTCAAAAATAGATGCTTGAAACCCCCACTGAAGTAAAGCTCCCTTGAACTTATCAAACCAAGCTCTGGAGACTTACTTCAAGCCATAGAGAGACTTATGTAGCTTACAAACATAGGTGGGATGAGAAGGATCTTGAAAACCAGCTGGTTGATGCATATAAACTATCTCATGTAAATCACCATTTAGGAAAGCATTGTTAATATCAATATGTTGAATACTCAACCCTTAGTAACTGCCAAAGAAAAAAAACTCTAAGGGTAAAAGGTTTAACAATTGAATTGACAGTTTTAAAATAATCCACCCCAAAGGTCTGCTAAAATCCTTTTGCAACTAATCTAGCTTTATGCCTCCGCAAAGTACCATTAGAGTTATATTTAAGCTTGAAAATCGACTTGTAATTAATAACACACATCAGATGGAGGAGGTACTAAAGACCAAGTCTGATTGGATTATAGGGCAGTGAATTCTGACTTCATGATTTGACAATAAAGAGGATCAAACAAGGCTTGATCGAGGTTGTTAGGCTCAGTAAAGACATTAATAGGAGTAAGGGCAGTGGACGCAAGATAGAAGAATTGTTTAGGCTTGGTGATACCTCTTTTGGCTCAGGTAAGCATATGGTGAATATTGGTAGGGGGGGCTACTAGGACAATAGGGATAACAGAGGGAACAAAGGCAATAGATAAGCTGAAATAGATGTAGATAAATGTAAAGGCTGACAGGGAATTTCGAAGGATATAGTATTAGATGGTGAAGTTGATAGATAACCTGTAAATGGCTGGGAAGGTAAGGATAGAAAGAACCATGGGACAAAAGATGAGGTAGTATGAGAAGAAGTAGTAGGTGAAGTAGAAGAAGAGAGAAACATATCTGATAAGGAGAAATTGTGTGAGATGTAGATTTTGCCTGAGGAGTGAAGACATTGATAGCCTTTATGGAAAGAACTATAACCAAGAAATACATAAGGAAAGGAATCAAAAGAGAATTTGTGTTAGTTATAGGCTCAAAGATTAGGATAGCAAGCATTGCCAAAGACCTTCAAAAGGGTGTAGTCTGGATGATATTTGTAAAATGTGAAGAATGGAGTAGAGTTGTGTAAGGTTGGTGTTGGCAGTTTGTTGATGAGATAAATGGCAGTGTGAAATGCATACCACCAGAATTGCAAAGGCATAGAAGCTTGGGATAAGAGAGTGAACCCAATATCTACCACATGTCTATGTCTTATCTCAATGGCTTCATTCTGTTGATGAGTATATGGACAAACATGTCTGAAAACAATGCCCAGATTTGTAAGAATTGATGCTAATGGCTTGAATTCTCCACCCCAATCAGATTGAACACTTTTAATTTGCTGTTGAATTGCCTTTCTACTAGAACCAGAAATTTTTGAAAAATAGATAAACTTCATTTTTTGCATGGAGAGGATAAATCCAACAATATTTACTGTAATCATCCATAAAAAGCGCATAATATCGATAACTATCACTAGATTTTATTAGTGATGGTCCCCAAATATCAGTATATACTAAATCAAATGAGTCAACAAATTTGGAATTTGTACAAAGGTAACTGGAGTGACACTGCTTGCTAATCTTACAAGGTTTATAGATGATATTGACATAGGCAAGAAAGGAAAACAATTTTGTAATAGTAGATACATGATGAAAAGCCTGAGAATGTGGATGGCCTAATCTTCTATGCCATAGAATGCTTATTGAAGAAGTGAAAGAACTGAATTGGCAATTTTTGCAATTGTTAAGTATAACAGAGAATAAAGATGTTAGTTGAAGGTTCTGAGATAAGGCAGATGAGACTGATGGAGTGCATGATGTAGTTACAGTGGGTGACAACAGCTGATACAATCCATGACTAAGAATTCCTTATAGCAGTGGAATATTGGTGGTCATGTCCTTAAGAACAAAATTTCAACAATAACATCATTATCTCTACTAAACTTAGATATACTTAACAAATTTTTTGTAATAGCAGAATATGCAAAATCTTTTTGTGAGGACAAGATGTTTAGAAGTAGATGGAATAAAGATAATACCAATGCCAATGTGAACAATGGATAGCATGGTTCCATTGCCTACTTGAACAGTCTCATTTCCATTGTAATGAGTGTGCATTGAGATTTGACAAAGTCTATAATGATGTAATCAATAGCTTCTATATCTAAATACCAACTAGAGTCAGCAGAGGCTTGAAGAGGAGCAGGAATGACCATAAAAGCTTGAGAGGTATTTGAGGGTGGTGTGGATTAAGGGATTCCTTGGAAACTAGCATCAAACTTGTGGAAACATTTAATAAGAGTATGACATGTTTTTCCACATAATTGACAGACAGGTCTGTTGAAGCCAGATTAGAGTTAGAACTACCAAAATTGGAATTTTCAAGAGGTCTGTTGATGAACCCATAAGAATGTCCATTATTCGAGTTAAAACCTCCTCTACCATAAGTGAATCTGTTTCTACCTCTACCTCTAAAGCGTTGATTTGGAGGCCTTGGAAAACCAGAATTATAATTATATAGAAATTGACCTTGACCAGAGGTTTTTTGAATCAAATGGACAATAAGAGTTTGTGTTGAGTGATACTATTTAAGTCTCATTTCATAACTTTGAATCAAAAATTGAGCTTCCTCTAGGTAATATTCCCTAACTTGGAGGTAATAGACAATACAACTGCATCATACTTCAATCCCAAACCATCAAGAATATGAGATAACAAGTCAAAATAAGATATTACACTACCTATAGCAAACAGAGAATCAACATATTCTTTCATCTTCAAGAAATACTTATCTACAGAGGAATTTCCTTTCTTAGTAGTTTATAACAAATGTTTGAACTGCATGGATCTTGATCTAGATTGAGTATAAAGAGCTTATCTAACACATTCCAAACTTCTCTACAAGTAGAACACCTAACTATATGACCATACACATAGATTCTGAAATTGATGAAAGCAGCCAACTTAGAATGAATTGATCTATTCTCTGACAAGCTACATATGCTGGATTTACTTGATTAATAGGAACTGAATCTTGAAAAGATTGAACATAAAGAGTAGTTGGAGGACACCTTTGTTCCATTGATATAACCTTTAAAGTCAAAAGCTCTCTGAGTTGGAAGAACTTGAGATCAGCAAAAACCATAATTGTTATGATTCAATTTGATTGATGATGCAGGTAGCATGTTTGGAAGAGAGCTTGACGAAAATGAGTTGCTTAAAGCTTGAACTTCTGGAGTTGCTAATGAAACTGGATAGGTTGATGATGTTGGATTAGTTGAATTAGTTATTGGAATGTTTAAGGTTTCCCAAAGAAAGAAGATTCATATGAACCTGCTTTGATACCATGTTGTAATTCAAGAGAAAAGAAAGAAAAATGAAATCTTACAGTGTTTGATTTCTTGAATTAATGAAAAAAAGTAAAGATGTATAATATATATTAATCTAACTAACTAACCATCTAACTAACCTACTCACTGAGTTAGCTAACTACATCAGCAGTATTTTCATTTACAATCACTAATATACCACAACTTGTATAAAAGACTTAATTAGCCTTTATATTATGGAATGTTAACAAAATTGATCTCCAAAAAGAAATTCTCCTTCGAAAACAAACCCACCAAAGAAGAACCCAAAAACCAAACCCTAACCCTAACCCAAAACGACATTGATTTAATGCCCATTGTAATGCCTAATTCACCTGGTTTAGGAGACGAAAGGAACCAAGTGTTGGTATGAAAATTCAAGGGCTTAGAGATCGGAGAGTTCATGTTATTGGGCTTGGAATCCTGTGACGTGAGTTTGGTGGCTCATGTGAATGTGTTGTTTGTGATCGATTTCGAAGTGTTATAAAGTGTATACGAGGTCTGTGATGGGTTCAATTTTGATAGAGGAATTGAAGGACTTTGTGTTGGTTATGGTGTCACATCAGATTAGGATTCATTTGGTGAGAAATTATTATTTTTATTTTAGAGTAAAAAGCACACTGATCATTAAGGATTGTTACGAGGTGAGAAAAAATAAAGAAGAAAATTTGATTGTTTTGAGGGATAACAGTGTTTAGGATATGGATTTTACGGCTATATTGGGTCAATTTTGTTTTGTTTGGTGGTGATTTTGTTATTGTGTGCTTGGTTGCAAGGTAGTGGTGTTTGCAATACAAGGCGATGATGCTTGCTGAGGCTTGCTGCAATCTACTATTGGTACTGGATCACTACAATTTTTAGAGCTTATTGTGGCATTTTTTTATTTTTCTATTTTTTTATGGTTTGGTTTATATATTATGAACTAGGTGTAAAGCCCGCGCAACGCGCGGTTATATTTATTTAATATTATTTTTTATTTTTTATTATTTATTTGAATTTTTTTGAGTAAATAAAAAACTCATTAAAAAAATTTTAAAACATTTAAATAGAAAAATTTATAGTATTGACATATACTTCCAATGAAGAATATACACTTCTAATATGAGAAATTTATTATCGAAATAATTAAATAATCAATAAGTTATAGATAAAGTTTGAAACGTACAAAAAAAAGTCACTTATTACTATAAAAACTAAGAAAAATTATTCAATTAAATTCATGATATGACAATGAAATATAATAATCTAAGTGAAAAAAAAAACTCACTAAAAGAGTTTAAAATATTTAAATATAAAAATTTATAGCATTRATATACACTTGCAATGAAGCATATATGCTTTTAATATGAGAAATTTATTATAGAAACAACTAAATAATCAATAAGTTATGGATAAAGTTTGAAACATACGAAAAAACCAATCACGTACTTCAATGAATACTAAGGAAAACCATCTAATTAAATTTATAATATAATAATAAAATATGATAATCTACAAATTTTACAATATTTAGTTAATTGAAAGAAATTGATAAAAGTAGAGCTGCCTCTTGAAAGTAGATGAACAGAGCCTTGAAAATATTGATGGTGAAGCAAATTAAAATGATTAAAGATCATAATATTGTTTATAAATACTATAGAAAATATTAAATATTTATCAGTTTTGAAATTGTAAAAGAAGATACAAAAAGTCTATACATGAATTTCAGTATTTATTGCTCATAACCAATAAATATTGATCAACATACTCATCCATTCATTTCCGTATATTTCAATAAATAATAATAACTTTAGTATGAATCCATACTAAATGCATATTCTATAAAACACCCAACACATGCACGAT
>JANLJB010029602.1:0-16327 GCA_026212285.1 Bursera cuneata
CATATAATTGTTGTATATTAAAATGTTGCAAACTTGATTTGCTCAAATTTAGTCAATTCCCATTGGCCATTAGAAGCTTATTTCTATTGGCTATGGAGGGTGGAAGAAATTTTTATATAAACAATAGTGTATTTAGTGATGAATAGTGTATCATGCAATTTGAGAGCAACAATATTGTTTGTCTTCTCCACGAGACTTAACAATCATTCATGAACATCAACCATAAACTAAACTTCCATTAAAAGTAAATTTGAGACAAAACAACACCCAAAACACTTGCAAAGCTATGCATTAAACCCACATTATCATACCTTTACAACTATAATGCTTTCTAGCAACGAAGAAACACCTGCAAACTCAAAAAACTCCCTCCAACCACTCATTATCAGCTGTTTTTTCAAAACTAACATTTACCAGTTTTATCTTGATACTCGCCTTTCATTAATTTGATCATCAAAGGGTTACTACCATCGATTATCTTAACAATGGAAGATATTTAACTGGGATTTTTAGAAACTTTCATCTTTAGATTGACAAGAAACTAATAGAAGCCTTTCTTCTCCATAACATGATCTAAGAACCATGAGTTTACTTGGTTATAAGTTTAAAATACTCAATTTTGATGATGGCTTCTTCCTATGGATATTTAATGCAGTTTCATAGATACTAGTAGATATAAACATATTATTAAGTTACTATTGTTTATAAAGGTGCCTTATTTTTTGGAGATGGGGAGCTTAAGGTTCTGTTTAAATGTTTTGCCCATGGCCTTTTTTCAATGATATTGTGGAGATTCTTTGTCTAGATGACCTATGACAGTGTCCGCAATTATCGAAGGACACAAAAGCAGTGTAGACAAAAGCTTCAACCACAACAATGGAAGGGTGATACAAACATTTCCCATCGAATGATTTCTTAGAAGTTCTAAACAATCACCATAATGAATTCATCAGCTGAAATATCCGGCGCCCCTTGACTTTCTTTTGTTTTGTAGGAGAAGCACTCATAGTTGAACCACCTGCTCTTAGACAACATCATAAAAAACAAAGGACAGCCGGGAACCTGTTGTCTGGAGAAGTCGTTACGATTTCCCATCAATCGACAAGATTACTTTTCGTCAGAATTCGTTAAACAAAAAAGAAAAGGGAAAAGCCCACTGAACACCCTACAGAACACCAGCCTCAACCACTACGACAACCCACTTCGCTGCCACCTTTTCAAAAGTTGGACAGAGACGCCTTTGATCTAACGTCAAAGTCCACCAGCGAATCATCTCCAACAGAGCTACCCTTTTGTGAGCCTCAACCGAATATTACCCCATCCCAGACTGACTCCGCCTCTCTTCATTTGCATATTTGTTTCCACGTGTCCTGTTAAGGTTGGTGCTAATTTTTGGCACCAACAATGAGAACATTGTAATTTAAGAAAACATTTGGAAATAATTGGAAATTCAAGAAACCTCAAGGACGTATCTAATATAAAAGGGAGAATTAAAATAACGACCGACACTCTATAAAGCAGGATTTCCAGTACGCGGGAGCGTAATAATCGAATTATAATATTTATAAATAAATATAAAAAATGGATGATTCAGATTTCAGATCCAAATCAAACCATTTATTAATTTCACAAATTTTGACAAATAGGAAAAAATGCCGCGTTTAAGTTCATCATCAGGGCCGCTCTCTCTGTCTCTGATCCTCGCTTTGGCTCTTCTTCTTAACCTCTCTCACTCCAAAACTCTGAAGCGTGACGGTGCTCCTCTCACTTCTCTCGTGATCTTTCATTATTATTATTTACTCAAATCATTTTTTTTTGTTTATATTTTTTCTTTTTGTTTCAGTGAAAGCTTTGAATGAGATCAAGGCGTCACTCGGTTGGCGAGTGCTTTACTCTTGGGTCGGCGATGATCCTTGCGGTGACGGTGACCTTCCGCCTTGGTCTGGCGTCACCTGCTCGACTCAGGGTGACTACAGAGTCGTCATCGAATTGTGAGCTTAAACTCTTCTCCTTGGAGCTCTGTCTATGTTTGCCAACTAAGTAATCTGTATAATTTTTTTTTATGTTTAATTTATGCAGGGAAGTATATGCTGTGTCCATCGTAGGATTGTTCCCTACAGCTGTCACTAATCTATTGGACCTTACTAGACTGTAAGTTTCTTGTTCTTGTACTATCTTTGGCTTGATGCTTTGTTGAGAGAMTTTCATATTCAGTGATGCATTTTGTGTATGTTTGTTTGCGTGATAGGGATCTTCACAATAACAAGTTGACTGGACCAATTCCTCCTCAAATCGGACGGCTAAAGCGTCTTAAAATACTGTATAGAATCTTACCAGCTTGTTGATTGAATTAAGATTATGTACATAGTTAGCTTATTGTGAACTTGTATTCTTGTTTAGAGTCTTTTAATTTTCATATTCAGATGTCTTTAATAAAATTAAGGCTTTCAAAATCTTAGTTTAAGCGTGTGTTTGTGATTGTGAGGTTTTTGTCGAAACTGCTTTCCAAGTAAAATGATTTTGACCATATCACTTGAAATTGCTTTGTCAAAAGCAGCTATCAAGTGCTTCCAGGTTGAAAATACTTTGTTTTAAAAAGCTTTGGAGTATATTTCATCCCAAATTATGTTCTTCTAAATTTTGGTTAAATGTTAAAAACCAGTGACTTAAAACATTTTTTATGATATCCAAGGCACTCCTAAATACACTCTTAATTTTGCAACTATTTAGTTTGTTTTCGTGGTTATGGAAATCTTAATTAATTTTTTCATTTATTTTCTCTCATTTAGTAATTTGAGATGGAACAAATTACAAGATGCCATTCCTCCTGAGATTGGTGAATTGAAGAGTCTAACTCATCTGTGAGTAGTTTTTTTCTTTTCAACTGATCATTTTTAAAGGATGCTTGCTTTTCAAGTTCTTTACCATATTTACAATTGAGAAGTCATTAACCAAAACTTGTGCAGATATCTAAGCTTCAATAATTTTAAGGGGGAAATACCTAAGGAGCTTGCAAATCTTCCAGAACTTCGCTATCTATATTTACATGAAAATCGTTTAACTGGCCGAATTCCACCAGAATTGGGCACTTTGCAGAATCTTCGGTACTTGTAAGTACAAAATCAGTCTAGCATATCCTTTGTAAGGTAAAATTTGTATCTACTTTTTTTATATATCTTATTGGAGTACCCGAATTTTCATAGGGATGTTGGTAACAATCATCTGGTGGGCACCATTAGGGAACTCATTCGAGTTCAAGGCTGCTTTCCAGCTCTCCGTAACCTGTAAGTTTTCTCCAGTTGGAAATATACATTAACTTCATAGCATAGCAACTCAGGATTATGTGCTAATATCTAGTAATTTTAAAATGCAGTTATATAAATAATAATTATCTAACGGGAGGAGTTCCAGCACAACTCTCGAACTTGGCAAATTTGGAAATCTTGTGAGTATTTCCTTTTGATAATTAGGAGTTTTGCTAATTCTTTGTATTTTCTATAGTATCATCATTGGGCTATTTATCTATTGGTTTTTCCTATCTCAACTGTGAAATCAATTGCTCTGTTGATTGCAGGTACTTATCATACAACAAAATGTCTGGAGTTATACCAGCTGAACTTGCTAATATCCCAAGATTGATTTACTTGTAAGTTATATCTCATATCCCTGCTGATTTTACTGGGGACTGGTTATTGGTCAAAGAATACGCTTACTAGGATGGGAGTTTGGGAAGCATCAGTTAACCTTTTTTTTTTTTAATGAGGAATAGGCACAAAATATATGGTCTGGATCCTGCTTCTTGATATAATGGATTAAATCTCATTAAATATCAGGTCAATTAGACAACCTTAACCTTGGACATGCATTTTACTGATTTCATTGACATCTTATTACCATTATTTATTGCTTCTAAGGTTCAGGACAAACCCTTGGATTTATATATTTAGGTTTATTCTAAGATCAAAGTTCGTGGGCAAAAGAAAGAGCTGAACTAGAGTCATTGCTGTAAAGCTATTATTGATCTTTTATTTTTATTATATGATGATAGTAGTTGAACCGAATTTATACATGACATAGTAGTTGAACCGAATTTATACATGACAAAGTTTAATACAAAATTGGGTGGAATTAATGTAAGCAAGCAAAAAAAAAAAAATAGAAAAAAAAAAGATGAAGAAAGACAATAAGGACTAGGAACTTTGGAACTTCACTAATGCCTTTCAAAGTTTCACCTCAAAGAATTTTAATTAAATCTCATCACTCATTGAAGCAAAGAAATTTATAATCTCTCTTCTGTAAGGATTTATTATATAATATCTCTTTGTATGATGTGCTAACTCCTAATCTATTAAAGAAAAGACTTCCTGATTCACCAGAAGAAAGATATCTAAATACTTAGTTTATCTCAAATATTAAAAAAAAAGTGAATTTATTTTACTCATAACTAAATGTCTAACGTTCTAAAAACATATAAGATACAAATCAATGTTTTAGCCTAACTGTAAAGTGGCAAAGCATTTCTGCTTTTGAACTAAATTCAATTTGAAATTCTTTAAGACTATCTTCTATTATTCTCTTCAAAACTTTGATAGTTTGATTGTTGGCAAATTATTTGACCTGGTCAAAGTGGCTCCCAAATTAAGGCTGTCTTTTTTTACCACTACAAATAAGATAATGGTACAATCGGCAGTCAGTGGAATTTCTTGCGTTTACATGTCCAAGCAGATGGAAAACCGTACGCCTCCATTGTGCTCTTCTTTGAAGCCGTCGGAGGAACTAGGATTTGATCTTAAGGCTAGCAGAAGTTAGTGTTACAAATACAAGTGTTTTTGTGGGTAGGGAGTCTAAATGAAACTCAAGTGGATGAATTTATGAACTTCATCTAAGTTACCCAGTTAATTTTCTGTTAGTAGTAATTTGACTTTGCAATTTTTTCTTGAAATATGTTATAGAACTCCACCTAATCTGGTTTCTCATATAGAATGAACATTACGTAGAATAACCAGTCTCCTATTATTGAAAGTCCAATTAAATTGAGCATGTCAAAACCATCATAGAGTGCAATAGCAAGCGATTACTTCTACAAAATAAACAATTCAAGCTGGGAACTTTGCTCATATAGTCTGGCATATTGCCAAGTAGCGTGTAATCTGAACACTAAGGGCCCATTATAATAAATTTAAATGACATTTAGGCACTGCCTGTTTGCCCTGTATCAGAGTCCACTCACTCGATAGTGTATTTGAGATTCGGATCAATGTCTTCATTGGAATTTTTATGATTATGCTAGGAAGGGCTTTTTAATTTAAAAGTGTTTGTTGTTATGTGTTTGACTGATTTCAGGTACTTGGACCACAACCAATTTACAGGGAGAATCCCTGATGCTTTTTACAAACACCCATTATTGAAAGAACTGTGAGTTTATTTTACCACTCAAAGCTAAAAAATTGCCAACTTTTGATGTCTATTTTAACTTCGGATTTTAAATTGATGTTGAATTCTGCAGGTACATTGAAGGTAATTCATTCAGGCCAGGTGTAAACTCAGTAGGATTCCATAAAGTCCTCGAAGTTTCTGACACGGAATTTCTAGTTTAGTCAAGACCGCTATTCTTTATTCGTTCTCGAATTGGGGGTAAATACCCTGTTGTTATCTGAACTGGAACATTTCTCTATCTGTGATCATCTTGTAAGTAGTTTTATTATAATTCTTTCTGGACACTGAAGATTGTACTTAGATCAACATGAAACAATATTAAAGTGGAAATAGAAATTCTCTTTCAAGTTTTCTTATGGCCTAGTTAAGAAAAATCAAAAGCTATTGTGCATTATTAATTGCTTATATTGGTCGGATTTCTGATCTGATAAAACTTTTACAAGATCTTATTGTCAACGTTACTCACTTTAGCATACCCATAAATCATGAGAGTCTATGATACAACACTTGGGAGTTACGCCCAGCTTTTATATCAGTGGCAGCAAATGCATATTACATTGCATTGAAAGTGTTACCCACAGTAAAATCAAAACACAAAATCCAGTCTGAAGCATTGCCCGTGACCAAAATGCTCTTTAACACACTTTCGCCTGTCGGTCGAGTGTTCACCTTTGGCACGATGTGTTCATTGATGGTTTGGCAAGAAACAGCTGCAAAATAATTAAATCCGTGGACAACAGAAAAACAACAAGCTTTCATAGCTCAGTTGGTTAGAGCACCCGTTTAGTAAGCGGGAGGTCTTGAGTTCAACTCTCAATGAAAGCATAATTCTATTTTTCCATACCAAATTTTTAATATTAAAAAAAGTGTTATATAGTACTGCCAACCTTAAGTTTTTAAAATAAAAATGACTTATACAGGACATAGTATTTGTGATGATAACAATTAAATTTTAAAAAATAACTAGAGAGATATCCATGCACTCTCAAAGGGATTATTGAGATTAGTTTTCTACCCATACTCAAGGTATTAGTCTTCTATCATGGTGTTTAAAATTCAAAAAGCCAAATCATTCTTCTATCGTAATCTAAGTAGTTGAAATTCAAAAAGACTTCTATAGGATATGGTATTTCTAATGATAACAATTAAATTCTTAAAGATAATTAGAGATATACCTGCATTAGAATTGTGGTTATTCACGCACTCTCAAAGGGATTAGTCTTCTACCCACATTAGAATTGTGGTTATCCACGCACTCTTAAAAGGTATTAGTCTTCTATCATGTGCATACACCAAATGATTATATATAAATTCCCCTACTAGTTGCGTTTATTGAGCCATAATTACTTACTATAGATTCTTTTTGATTGTTTGAGGTTGCGCACAATGAGAACCAAAGTTCTGTTCTTAATTCTCCTATCGCTGTTCTCACACTCTTTAGCAGAAAATGTTGATGTTGACGTTACCATTGAAGCAGTGACCTCCATAGCCACAACTGATAGTAATTTTATTTGTGCAACTATTGACTGGTGGCCTGAAACCAAATGTGATTATAAACAGTGCCCATGGGGGAAGGCAGGCCTTTTCAATTTGGTATATAAATTATATATTCTCATTTTAATTCTTCTTTATATCTCTACAGAAATTAAAAACTCACTTTTCTGGTTTTCTTGTTTGCAGGATTTGAAAAATAAGATTCTTATAAATGCCATTAAGGGTACGTGAGTGGCCAACTTTATGTACTTCTGAAAGGAAATATAACAAAGAAGTCTAAAATATATTTTTTCTTTTTAAGCTAATTTTAAGTGTCGGTGAATTTTCAGCATTTAACACTATGAGAATCAGACTTGGAGGTTCATTGCAAGACCAGATTTACTACAAAGTTGGAAATGTCAAAAAGTGTCCCCATATAAAAAGAAGGGATGGCTTTTTGTTTGGATTCACCCATGGCTGCCTCTATATGGACAGATGGGATGAAATCAATAGTTTGTTTAAAGAAACAGGGTATTTACATGATCACCTTCCATTTTCCTGAATGCAACAAAGCGAAGCACAGCAATTCATTATATATCTGATCTATATATACACATTATTGTGTTTTGCAGAGCTTTAATGACATTCGGATTGAATGCTCTCACTGGAAGGAAGAATAATACAGACCAGGAAAAACTTTGGGTTGGTGATTGGGATCCACAAAATGCTCGCGATTTCATGAACTACACCGTCTCCAAAGGATATAAGATTGATTCTTACGAACTTGGTAATTCAGATTATTATACAAACTTTACATTTATGTTCATGTTCTGAATGAGCTAAACTGGGTTGTATCATTGTCAGGAAATGAGCTATCTGGATCCGGGGTTTCTGCCAGGGTAGAAGCTGCGCAATATGCTAAGGACATGATTGTTCTGAAAAATCTTGTAAAGGAATTCTACCCTAACTCCACAACACGCCCCAAAGTATTGGGTCCAGGTGGCTTCTTTGATATGGAATGGTTTACTACATTGCTCAAGGGCTCTGGACAAGATGTTATTGATGGAGTAACCCACCATATCTACAATCTTGGAGCAGGTTCTTTCTGAAGTTTATTACGATTATGTATTTTCATTGTATTCTTATGTTTTTAACTTGATAGAATTTATATGTTATATGCAGGCAACAGTGAGAACCTAATTTATAATATCCAGGATCCGTTCTTCCTGAATCAGGTTGCACAGACATTTAAAGACGCGTCAACTGTTATCAAAGAATTCGGGCCTTGGTCAGAAGCATGGGTTGGAGAATCAGGTGGAGCTTACAACAGTGGCGGCAAAGGGATATCAAATACATTTGTTGATGGATTTTGGTAAAGACCCTTTTGCCCAAAACACAGATTTGCTTGTTCATATACTACTTTTATGCATGAAATGGTGATTATGTTTTGGTGAAATAGGTATTTGGATCAACTTGGCATGACATCAACCTTCAATCATAAGGTTTACTGCAGACAATCTTTGATTGGTGGAAACTATCCACTCCTTGACACTAAAACATTCGTCCCTAATCCGGATTATTATGGGTAATAATTTACAAGCTATTTCACTTATGAAACAAGAAGTAAGTTTGAGTTATAATGTACGGAAACTTTTAAATCATTTTCTTTGTTACCTTTCTCTAGTGCACTTCTGTGGCATCGCTTGATGGGAAAGAGAGTACTCTCTGTCAGACATAGCGGCTCTCCACTTTTGCGTTTATATGCTCATTGTTCAAAGCAAGATGTGAGTTCATTTCTTGTGGTTCAGTATCAAAGTATTCATGTCTTTGATAATAACATGATTTAAGATATAATAACTATGCTATGCTCATTGGATTTCAGCCTGGGAATATGACTTTACTAGTGATCAACATGTCAAACTCTACTTCCTTCAATGTTAAACTTCTCAACGATGAAAATCTTTATCCAGAGTTTTCGGTCTCATCTGATTCTGCAATCAAGGCATCACCGAGAAAATGTGGTGCAGAAGAAAATAAAGTTTTACCGAGACAGGAGTACCATTTGACACCAAAAGATGGAAATATTCAGAGCAATGTGGTACTACTTAATGGTACTCCATTGAGGCTCACAGAATCATCCGATATCCCTCAAATGAAACCGAATCTTAAGAGTCCGTCTTCTACTCTTATCGTTGCGCCTGATTCAATAGTCTTTGCAACTTACTTTGACTTCAAGGTCCCAGCTTGTGTTTAGCATTAATTTCCCCTTTTTCGTCTATATTTTCCATTTTCATTTTATTATTAGTCTAGTTTCAACTTTCTGGTTGTGGTTGATTTAGTTTCGTGGTCATGGTTGTGTTTGTTTTAGTCGAGTAGAAAAGGAAAGAACAATTGTAGAAGGATTTTTTTTTTTTTTTCTAGAAAATGCATCTGGTTTCTCTTGCCATCAATTTTTTTTTTTTTTAATTTTAGAAAATACTATGTAGAAAAAGTTTGTATCCCAACTTTATATACAAAGTTGATGTGATATGAAGATAAGTTGAATACATAAAAGTTAAATAAATAATAAATATTACTTGTTGTCACGTTAACTTTGAATACAAAATTAGAATACAAACTTCATATATATAATATTACTTTATATTACTTTTTTAATTTCGATGTAATCACCTTTTCACTCACTTGATATTATATTAATTTATACCAACTTTGTGTGTTTTGTGAAAAATTTGAATAAGCATTCAATAATTTAATTTATCGTGAAAAAACAATTTGAGCTATACAAGAAGAAGTAGCTATTATTAATGGAATTAATATATTTTCAAATTGTAGCATGAGATTGAAAAAAAGATTATTCTCAACCCTTCTGGAAAGCGACATTATTTTAAGATTTCAATATTCTTGCGGAGATTAAATATATCAGAACCTGTGTTTGAAGAGAGAATATTTCTCCAGAAAAGGAAAAGGAGAAGAAAGTTTGAAGATGGAGAAAGAATACTTTTCTTGACAGATGAGTAGCCCTTTTAAAATCCAAACCAATGCCTGCATGCAAAGCATATTAAACTTTGCGTGCCAACTCGCAGCCTAAAACAGAAAATCTAAAACCTTCTCGTTTCTTATTGCTTCTCCTTCAAATAGACTCACCCTTTGTCCTCCGTGGATAACCCAGATTCTCTTTCTCTAAAGTTGACATTTCAGAAGGGGCTTAAGCCGCCGCAACAATGGATAGTTTTCTCAGACAAATGAGGTAAATTTATGATGAGCATAAAGCGAATCACTCAAAAAGGGTGCATGTTCATACACGATTAATTTTATTTTTTATTTTAAATTTTGTTATGTATTATGACATTCACGGAGGATTTAACATTTCATGCTGGTTATTGAGTTAAATCTGTGAATTTTTTTTACCTTGTTTGCTCAGTTGCTGACTCTCTTGTCCAAAGTAATCTCTCACCGATTGAAACTTCATTATTATGAAAAGTGATTTTATGTCTTATAGATTCAGCTGAAAAGCTGTATAGATAAAATTGCTGTTATAAAAGTGATTGTTACTCTTGAGAATACTTTCTACGTACAAAAAGCACCCTCAAAGACAATACTAGCTTCAATCATATGTAGTCTGTGCACATATAAGAATTTTCATTAAAAGTTCTCGAGCGCATAGAACTTGATGCATATATAAAAAGATATAGCTAGATGATAGACAATTTTCGCACGGATAAATTCAAAGAGAAGAAATCGGTGTTCCTAATTTATCAATGTTCGATTTTTTAGCAATCTGCTTCTTGTTGATTGAGTCACCTTCTGGTAGGGAAGATTTTCCAATATAGGAAACAAAGAAGAACCTAGCAGCTCCGAACGAAGAATACCACTCCAGAGAACTCAATCCTTCAAAGGAGGTACTTTAACTTCATTTTAACAATTTTCATGATTTATTCCCTGGAATTTATCACCTCCTTGAAGGCAAAAGGAATAAAGCCAAAAACATTATCAATTTCCTCAAAATTGCATATTATACCTTGTAGCCCTGTAACACTTTTTACCTTCTTTATGTCATACGACTTGTTAAATAGAGAAACCCACCAGGAATTTTAACAAACCTGGAAAGGTGTATTTTGCAGAAAAGAAGAAAACTCAAAACTGGTTGAGGAGACAATTCTCCAGGCAAATGAGTCGGGACCATGATTCAAACGACCAAATGGAGCGTGCAGCTGCAGTTGCAGCTGCTGCATATGCCATTAAGTTGCTACAAGAACCAGATAAAGATCAGAAAAAGGCCAGTGGGCGTCCTCAACCGTTTTCGGCTAAGCTCTGGAGCAAAAAGGAAGATGCAGAAATCTCAATGCCGGAACAGAAAAAGACCAGAGAGGGTCCTGAGCCCTCTTTTACCAGGCTCAAGAGCAAAAAAGAAGATGCACCAATCTCAACCCCAGAACAAGCAAAAACCAGTGAAGGCCTGGAGCCCTCTTTGACCAGGCTTAAGAGCAGAAAGGAAGATATACCAATCTCAACGACAGAACCTGGTAGAGCATCAAAACTGTTCTCAGGTAAAGACTGTCCAGATTGTCATATAAAAGCAAAAACATGAGTTACTAATTTAATGGAAGTTAATGCAATCTTATGAAACAGAAGAAGATGGAATGAGAAGTCCAAAAAGTCCAGATAGCAAAGAGCATATAACTGCTGCGGTAGATCAAAAGACACCTGACAGGGCGGTTAGTCCTCCATTAATGAAGAAGAGACTAACTTTTGCTGATGAGCACGTGGAGATCCCTGACACTAAAAAACCGGAAAGAACACCATCAAAGGTCACAGATCCTTCACGATCAATGAAAAAGACTCCAAGTTTTGCTGAAGAGCTACTGAAAGACAAAAACGGCTTAAGAGCGGAAGGAGGAGTGGAGGAAACTGATCTGCCTTCCACAAAACATGAAGCTGAAACATCAAGACCTGATATTCTTCCAACATTTAAATCTGCAACTCCACAACCCGAAACCAGAAGACAGACCACAGCAAAACCTGGAACAGATGAAACAGAGGCAGATTCCTGGTTCAGAGCCAAGATGGCCAAGATCCAAGAACGGTGATTATCTTTTTGAGTGGTTTAAGGACCATATCAGGCACAAGCAAAAACAAAGCAAATAAGCCAACTACATAAAAGAAGACAAAATTCATGATTTACAGTTTAAATTTGAATTTGCAACCCTTGCTTCCATATGTCTTTGCAACAGTTAGACCTATATTTTTTCACTAACAGATAGAATTTTCAGGTATGAGAAGTTAAATGAGACTATTCTTACCTGGGAGAACAAGAAGAAGAAGAAAGCCAAAACCAGACGAGATAGAATAGAGGTACTGCTTTATTTTCATAAATAATCCAGTTGAAATTGATTCTTAGGTACTCAGTCAACTGACAACCTACTTATTGGATCTGCAGAGAGGCTTGGAGCGAAGAAGATTAAAAGCTTTACAAAAATTCCGCAGTGAAGAGGATTCTATTGATCAAATTGCAGGAGGAGCAAGAGCACAGGCACTTGAAAGGCGAAGAAACGAAGAGTTGAAGGCAAAAGAAAAGGCAAATTTAATTAGAAGGAGAGGGAAAGTTCCTGCAAAGTGCTTCTGCTTCTGAATGCCATCAAACTTAGGCTCACCTGGTTTCATCTAGGAACCGCAAACTTCAAAATTTACACGCATGTATATATTTCTCTCACAATTCTTTAACTACCACAAAGCTCATTTCTGTTGACATGTAAAGAATGATGATTGATCCCATTCTTGAATAAATCATTGCTGAAAGATTTCCCTTAAGCGGTGAAACATTAAAAAAAATTTATGTTTATACTTATCGCTCAATTTCATTGTGAATTTCCTAACATAAAAAGAAGTATTCATTAAACTGCAGAACATGCTTTTTAAACTAGATAATCATTAATGATTTTGAACAAATGAAGGCACTTGAGCAGCGATCGCTAAGGTAGCAAAATTGGAGCCATCTTTTTAGGAGAAAGTTACTTGCCTAAAAGATTCTCTTCCGGCCATAATGGTCTACGGCTATTGTTTCTCTACACAGTCGCAGAGAATGAAAGATTTTGATAATCGCTTTTAATTTAATGTGACTGCTAAACAAGATCAATCGAGGAGCCATTGTAATGCAGAATAATGCACCATTAAACATGATTAGTTTAACACCAGTTTGGACTGCAAAATAAAATTCAGAATGGACAGATTGGAAACAACAACCATGTTGCTGGGATTTTTCACAACGCGCAGGTTTCAGGGTCCATGGACGGGTTCAATTTTATATTCAATTCTAACTCTGTTGTGGCTAAGCAATGGAAACTAGTAATGGATGATTAACTTCTACGTTCAGAGAGAACAAAATGGTCAAAAGTAGAAAATCAAACATCATTCATTTACAGAAACAATCACATCCCTTGCTAAATCATCCAATACCCTTACAATATGACATTACAGAGTCAATGCTTCTTAAAAAACCTTCAGCCTCCTTAATTAGTCGCCATACCCACTTCCAGAATTGTTGCTGGGGGCGGAATTTTGATTTTGGTACTTGTGCAGATAAGTCTCAGCCTGTTTTATGTAGTCTCCATACCCACCTCCAGAATTGGTACTGGGGTCGGAATTTTGATTTTGGTACTTGTGCAGATAACCCTCAGCCTGTTTTATGTAGTCTCCTTAACCACCTCCAGAATTGGTGCTGGGTGCGTAATTTGGATTTTGGTACTTGTGCAGATAACCCTCTGCCTGTTGTACATACTTGCCATAGCCTTTCTCTTCCAGCTTCCCATAATGAGATGCAGCGCCAAGAAGATCTTGAGCAGCATGACCAACCTTGGCCCTGTCTAT
This sequence comes from Bursera cuneata, assembly GCA_026212285.1. Taxonomy (NCBI): domain Eukaryota; kingdom Viridiplantae; phylum Streptophyta; class Magnoliopsida; order Sapindales; family Burseraceae; genus Bursera; species Bursera cuneata. The sequence continues at coordinate 13,774 of JANLJB010029602.1, forward strand.
CTTGTCAGTTTGACGATTGAATGTGGCTTTTGCAGCCTCAGCTACCACTTTGGCACTAGAGACAAGCTCAGAGGAAGATGGCTGCTAGTGATTGGTGGGTTTGTTCCCAGAGGAATGCGGTTGCTGATGCTTCGTGGGCTTCTCCTCATCCGGTGATGGTTGATAGTGATTGGTGGGTTCGTCCTGAGAATTTGGATCCATCCTTGTAGGGCAAATATGGAAGAGAATAGAGCAATGATGGAGCAGGAAGAGGATGGCCTGAAGCTCCTTTGCAAGGAACCACTTTTTTTTCCAAGGTTGATATGTGTTGCTTTTGTTGGTTCATTATCATATAATTGGCTACAGGTTTCTTGGCTCCTTAATTGTGGATTCTTCCTCATCTATATTTTTAGATATTTTTGTTTCTGTCCAGTTCTGCAGGCAGGGATGTGGAATTAGTAATAATTAAAATGATATAAATTTGTATTTCTTAATATCCATATATGAATCTCTTAGACACGTCTTTCCAAGAATCTCTCCGTTGATTTTGCATAGATTTAAGATGAAATGATCATGAAAGCATTCATATATTGCTAGGAAACTCGTAACACACTCTTAGGTGTACATTACAACTTCAACTCCCTAACATTAAAGCATAGAGAGTTCAAGATTCGGTAAAATTTAATCATTTGAAAGGAACTTGATTTTCTCCTATTATTAATTACATAATGACAACAGTCTAACCATGCTTAAGGACCTCTCACAAAGAACTAACACTGACCAAGCCAACACGCACGCAGGGTTCAAAGTCCGTAAATCAAGTTCATATTCAAATCCAGACATCAAAACCAGTTCAAAGTGTAAAACCTTAAAACAGAAGAAAAAATAAAAATAATAACTACAACAACAGGAGGTTTAAACAAGAAGCACTAACTTGCTATATATAGATAATGAAATATTTCTATAATATGACACAAGAGGGGATTTTATTATGGACTAATTAATAGAACGCACGCCCATTCTTGTACCCATAATTATTTCACAATTCTACTTTGTCCGAAAATCAGAAAATTCACCAAGCACAAATAAACCGAAGGTGCCAAAAAAAAAAAATAGCCTAGATATATAATTAATTCCATTACTATAGAGTCAATTAATGCTTCTTCAAGAAACCTTCAGCCATCTTCAAGTAGTCTCCATACCCACTTCCAGATTTTCCATCACCATCACTAGAAGCAAATGATGAGTGTGGGGTAGCTGTGGATGAGTGCCCAGAATGGGTGGTGGTAGTGGTGGAATGTGAGGACCGGTACTGGTGCAGATAATTCTCAGCCTTATCAACATACTTACCAAAGCTCTTCTCTTCCAGCTTGCCATAGTGAGAGGCGGCACCAAGAAGATCTGCAGCAGCGCCAGCAGCCTTGCCCTTGTCTACCTTGTCAGATTCATGGTGCATGGAGTGTTTTGCTGCCTCAGCTACATATTTGGCGCTCGAAAGGAGCTCAGAGGAAGATTTTTGGTGGTGCTTGGTGGGTTTGTTGTGAGAAGTTGAATCCATGCTTGTTTCAGAAAATATGGAAGAGAAGCCACAGAGATTAAAGAAATATATAGAACTGAAGCTGTTATCTTTGGAGAAGTCCTTGCAGAAGCTGTAGCAATAATTGAGAAGATATGAATTGGTATGAGATTTGACTTCTCTTACAAGTGTATTAAATATCTGGATAGTTGGACCACTAACACTAAATGCCAGGCAGCTTCCTTTGTGGTGTTGGTAGCGTGTTGCTTTCTTAGTTTAATCAGCGTAAAGGGTTGTCGGTCACAACACGTTTCTTGTGGCCAGTCATCCGTTCCTTACTCTTCCTGATATTTTCTTTTAGTCCAGTTTTGTTAATATCTCAAAACAAGGCGTCGTTAACAGGCTGCATAAATGTGAACTCTTTTATGAACAAACAAAAAGCTGAAAAGTTCTTCAAAACCAGCCTCACTTGCATGAAATTTCCTACACGTGCTTGGTTGTTTATTGATAGTTGTATTTTTAATACACTTGTTGGGTACCTTTATGCTTAATTTTTATTTAGTTTTCTTAGATTTAGTTAGTTTTTAGTGTAGTTTATGTTAGAATTGATGATTTTTGTTTTTGTGTAGATTTTGGAAGACATGAGAAGAATTTGAGTCAAATTTGACCTGAATAAGCAATAACAAAGACTGCGAGTCAGAGAGTTCAAGTCGCAGCGCAAAAACGTTGGAGGCCGTGGAACCATAACTATGGAATCCGTTAGTCGAGGCCCCGACGCCGACCCATTAACTCAGAAAAATCCTTATTCTGTTAGGATTAGGTTTTGTTATTTTTAAAGACACATATGACGGCCCTTTTTAGAGGAGGAGGACAACTAGAGACCTAGTTTGGAGAGAAAACTCTCATGCTTTGGGTACCTCCATACTTTTGTTGTTTATTTTCTTTCAATCACGAACTAAACTTTTTTTTGCTAAGGCTGCAACGTAGCCTAGCCTTACGTTTTGAATTCTATAGTATTAGTTTATTGAATTTTCTTGGATAATTTACTAAGTGTTGGAT
>JANLJB010029603.1:0-16332 GCA_026212285.1 Bursera cuneata
CTTCCCTGTGGATTCGATACCTAAAGCTACGCTACAACAACCGCTTAGCCGAAGGTTAATTTTGAGCGTGACCAGGCACTTATTGATGCTAGAAGTTTTCGAAAGTTGGTAGGGAATCTACGTTACTTGACTTCTACCAGACCAGATGTTGTTTATGGAGTTGGGCTTGTGAGTGGGTTTATGCAGTCTCCACATCAATCTCACTTGTAGGCAGTAAAGCATATTTTATGTTATGTTAAAAGTACACAAGGTTATGACATTCTCTATTCATGTGATAACAAAATTGAGCTTGTTGGGTATACAGATAGTGATTGATAGGTACTTCACGTTATGCATTTCACTTGGTTCATAGGTATTTTCTTGGTCATCAAAGAAACAACAAGTGGTTGCTTTGTCAACAGCTAAAGCCGAGTATATTATAGCAACTAGTGAAGCTACTCAAGCTATGTGGTTGCATAGGATGTTATATGATTTAAAGCACAATCAAGAACATCGTACAATGATCTTTTGTGAAAATAATTCAGCTATTGTATTGACCGAGAATCCACTTTTTCATGGTAGAAGGAAAGACATTAATATTCGATTTTATTACATTCGTGACTTGGTGAAAAATAATGAAATCGTGATTGAGTTTTGTCCTTCAGAATATCAAGTGTCGCTCAACGCTGATACTTTTGTTAAGCTCAGGAATACATCGGGTATGATGAATATCTTAGAGCTTGGTTTAAGGGGGGAATGTTTGAAATTAAACCAAGCATATTTGTTAGACTAAAAGTCTAACTTGTTCGATAAATCCAGGTCAAGTTAAATAAGGATTTAGTGAGTCCTAATTAGATGTAAATTAGGTTTTAATTAGTTGAGTCGAATTAGAATATGTCGACTATATAAGCTTTTGTATTTTATTAATTTTATTTAGAGGAGAATTAGAGGAGGAGTGTTTTTCTCTCAAATATTTTTTTTTCTTGTGTTGCTTGAGCTGGTGTGTGTTCCTTTTAATTTTCTTAACAAAAGTTTGAGGATGACAAGTAAAGTAGGAAAAAAAGCTTACTAGCAGATGCTAAGGGTGAAGAATAGTGAAGAAAACTCAGCATTGCATGAGGCTGTGCGACATGGAAAAGCTCAAATGGTGAAAATTTTAACTACAGAAGTAGACCCTAATTTTCCATATTTTGCTAATAAAGTTGGAGAAGCTTCACTTCATCCTATTGCCGTGAGAGGAGATCATGGGATGGTGTCTAGAATATTGAGAAGCTGTAGATCTGTGGCCCATGAAGGCCCCAATGGAATGATAGGTTTGCATGTAGCAGCCATGAAGTCTAAAATTCGAGGTAATAAAGCTTAATTATATGTCCTCTATTAAAATTGTTAAATCATTTGCTAAGTGTTACAACTTAGAAAGTGTTACTCAAGTGTAGATAATCTTAATTATAGTCCTCAGTAAGTCCAAGTATTGTATCCACAGAGAGATTATTATCAAAATTAAATGTTCTTTATTTTTATGTTTAAGATCCAAAACAAAGGAAATATAGAGGAAGTGTTGGTTGAATTTAAAGATGAAATTACCAAATAAAATTAAAATTAAAGTAAAAGAATATTAAGGCGTTAGAGATCCACACTTTTTTGAATTGTAGAAAATATTCTTTGATCCTTTTTATTACTCAACTGAGATGAACTAAAGAGTTATCTCAATTGGAAGATGAAAAAGTTTTTAGTTCAAGAAAACATGAAATAAAAGAATTACTTTTCAACGGATTGATGACAATATTTCGAGGAACAGGTACTTGATTTGTAAAAGAACTTTCCAAACATTCAATGTACCAATAAGTCTATAATAAATGAAGGCTTTTAATAAAACAAAACAACTCTAAAATTTATTTAAATAGATTGAAAGGAAAAACACTGAAGAATAAAAATCGAATTAAGAATAAAACTACAACCAAATGAGTGTTTCACTCCTAACCTTAGCTAAGAGTTTAGAAATACATATTACAACTACAAAATAAAGTAGAAATGAAACTAAAAACTTTAGAACCAAATTGTGTCACTGTAATGAACCAATGGTCTCCTCTTATAGGCAAATGGGAGAGAGCATTCAGGAATTTGCATGATAACTCATTTATGGACACCAACCACTCTTATCACTTTTAACCACTATCGGAACAACTTGCACACCAAAATTATCAAAGTTTTCAACATGAAAGATGTATATAATTATCTTATCCTTTCATAGTCACTTGAATTGTGCCATTGGATATGTAGTTATAGAGAAATGGCCAAAATACAGTAGCTATGTCAATTTTCTCATGCCAACTACTCCAGCAACTTGCAAGGAATTTTGGAGTTTCTTAACCACCGAATTTGATAAAATGAAAAAGAGAAAAGTTGTAGATAATTTAACAAGCTTTCTATAGCTGCAAGAATCAAGTCATTTGGAGTTATATTCACTGAGATATGGCCCAAATACAGAAGCTTATTGTAAATGACATCTACCAACCACTCCATCAACTTGAAAGACATTTTGAAGTTTCTTAACTACCGAATTTGATAAATTGACAAAGAGACAAGTTATAGATAATTGAAGTATTTGTCCAACTCATCTAAAATCATAGTATTTGGATACATATTTTATGAGATACGGTTCAAATACTAAAGATATATCAAGCTGGATCTTCTAGAATATGGTCTATTACTATTGCCACCTGCTTTTGACCCATTTAATGTTAAATTTGGGCTTTGTTTTCTTCTTCAAATATGTAAGGAACTGAGCCACGAGACTCTAAAAAAAAAAAAAGAATTGCATTAATTGGATCTCTAGATTAAAATTTATGCATATTTTATCGAATGTGCATAAAAAATAATCGTTAATTTGAATTAATGACAATTTTCCTTTTAAGTTTAATACAATAAAATTTTTCAAATTAATGACACTTAAAGTGTAAAAACGATGATTTAAATTCTTAATAAATATACATTTTTAAGTGCTCAACACTAAGTTGCATGACTAGCAGATGTTGAGGTTGATAATCGTGATGTGGAAGGCATGAAATCCAACAAAAGAGGTAGCTAAGCTTATTCCCTATTAGACTACTCCATTAATTGTTAATTCGGTTGCTAAGTTGCACTTAAGTTCATTATTATAATTAATATTTTACCTATCAATTAAATTCTACTATTTTTGTGTTCAGTGTTTAATTAAAGTTGAGCATTTGGGTTTTGATGAATTAGATTCATATTGATTTTTAAATTTAAAAAAATTCTATTTTTATTTTAAATAAATTTGATTTATTTATTTTTTCTTCTAATTTAAAATTAAAAAGCATATAAGGTTGTATATTATTTAAATTGGTTTGGGCTTGTTACAATAACACTTAGGTTGGACTTGTTTTAAAAGCAAGGGACCCAAGTGTTCACGGGCTTAAGTTACTTTTAAGCTAGTCTCAATTGCCTTTTAAGCCCTTCCTTTTTCGCCTAGCCATTAAGGGTCTTTTTGTAAAATCATGCTATTAGGGTTAAGTGAAATAACCCTAGGAGTATATAAGCGTGCTTATAACATTTTTTTATAGAATCTTCTTCTTCAGCCTTGCCGCCCCCTGCAGTGAACCTACACACACAAAGTTAGACTTTCTTTATTTTTGTATAATCTTCTCTCGGTTAAAACACGAGTAGTTCTTTTTGTTTGTTTGCCCACTCTGCTTCTTTTGAGTTAGATCCGGTTGAGTGCAAACTTGAATCCGATTAAAGGTAGTGTTATTTGTTTTTAATCAATTATACATGCAATAGTTCGATTTTGTTTTGTTTCAAGTCCATGAAAAGGTCATTGTTTTAAACTTATAAAAAAAAGATTTCTGTATGGTCTAGTAGTTTTTTTTTAATAAGTAATTTGATAAAATAAAATTTATAATTATAATGAATTTAATATAGAAAAATTGAGAGAACGATGAACGATAAATAAAAGTATTTGTTGTCCATCTATCGGTGTTCAAGAGACAATGTTTATACTGTTGCCCTTTAAATTTAAAAATAATTTCGGTTTGATAAATTTAAATATTTTTATTTACTGTTGATATATTAAAGTTATAAAATAATAAATTTGTTTGATTAATCTAATGTCTTTATGTTCCATTCTCATCACAATTTACTATCAGGTCACCGGTATCTCCTCTCTCTCTCGCTCTCTCGCACGCCGACATTTTGTCAGATTTTTTCTGTGCCTACCCTTAGGTAAAGGTCCATGTGCCATTGTCTCTTCTCCTATCTTTCTATTATATTTTTTATATATTATATATTATCTTACTTACGCCAAAGGAATCTTACTTTTTGTTTTCATCATAATGGTAAGTAACCTTTATATTGAACCATTTATCAAACATTCACTTATTGGTGTGTTACGAATAGATTTTCGTTTTCATTTTTATTTTTTAAAATGACAACACAAGACTCAAAGGTAAAAAAAAAAATAATAATAATTCAGAACAACATAATACCCTACGATAAAAAAAATCTAGCATTAACTAAATTTTGTAATATCTAACCACTTCATTTAGTAGAATGGGGTTGGCTTGTCTTCTTGCACCGTTCATTCATCATCAGGTACAATAGGTGGGCCCTTACCTTGCCAGTAATAAGTAATCAGTAATGTCTTGTTTGGCATTCATGATCAATGAGTGCCTTGTTTGACATCTTGTGTCGGTGTTGCTATGTGAGTGCCACCTTTTCAGAATTGCTATAACCCTATAAGGCTCTCTGTTGCAGTCAGACTTCATTTACTAATTTACCCTTTTTGTTCCAATTTTATTTTTTAGAGATTTTTTTAATACATTTTAAATTCAAAATTCAGTATTTATCACATGTCATTAGTTTAACATAAATTCTTCTTAAAATCAAAACAAAAAATTTATAAACCAATATATTTAGTGCAACTCAAAATTTTATGTAAGAGAGTATCTTATATAATTTTAGTATTTATAATTTTTAGAAAAGCCTTTATAATTCAAGAGAATTTATTAAAAAATAATAAAAAATGATACAATTAAATAAATGAATATAATGAGCCCTAGATTATAATTGACCATGGTGAGCTAGTTATCAATGTTTATCATGAATGCTTCAAATAAATTTGTATTGTTATAGTAAAACCTGATTGATTAATTAGAAACTATAAAAAAAATGAAGAAAATCTATAATTTATATTAGAGTGGGTAAATCAAAATAAAAAAAATTTAAAATAAGATTTACGATAAAAGATGTCAAAAATTAAGTAGTCCAGCTGCTAGTGTAAATTAAGAGTTTGTCAGCTGCTAGTCTCTTCTCATCATTAAATGCCACAATCCAGCTACGTGATCACTTTATACTTGGAGAGAGTGAAAAAATTAAAAAATAAAAATCCATCATGTAATCCTAAGTTATTTGTATTTGTGTAACAAAGTATATATAATTCTCTTTGTGAACATATTAGTTGTCAGCGACTATTATATTAAGAAGCAATAGGTTGACTTTTCTGCCTCTGTTGTGTATAAATATATCTGTAGTACACAGCCTTCTAAACATACAGAGTCTTCTAACATTTCCCCCACTGAAATAGAAACCAAGCTAATGGATTATGAGTTGTTCATTGCTGCGATGGAGGGCCGTATTGAACCCTTTAAGAAGACAGAGCGAGATCTTCAGAAGGTGCTTAATGTGTACGAGGAAACAATCCTACATGTATACCAGAAATCAGGGTTTCTTCGACTGCCTCCATTTTGCCAACGATTATGGCATCTATCATCGCCTCGATCAAGCCCTCCATCAATTGAGTTCGTGAAAGTAATAAGTAAGAAATGTCCATCACTACTACTACAAGCTAATGACGAAGGTAATACTCCACTTCATCTTGCCATCTGCTGTTCGAGATATGATACAGTGAAAATTCTTATTGAAAATGCAAGAGACGAACTTCAAGATCTATATGGTTCGGAAAGAGCTGTCACAAAGATGCTGAAGATGAAAAATGGTGATGGAAAGACAGCTTTGGATTTGGCGATAGAATATAAAAAGATTGGATTGGTCAAAATATTAATCAAAGAAGCAGACTCTGATTTCTTTGATTATTCTAATATCATTGAGAAAGTACTTAATCTTGCGGCAGAGGAAGGAGACGCCAAGTTACTTGATATGGTTACAGAAGACCCCAAAGGAAAGACGGCTTTGCTCAAGGAACTAAGCAAGTATGATAATCCAGGTAATTAATTAATTAAACTTATCCTCTAGAGATGAGAATATTGTTTGTTGTCGAGATTAATTAAAAGCATATTTCATAATTTCAGTGAATGATAATCTAGTAACTGTATCTTTGTAGTACGTTTAAGTTGAAAATATCGAAGTGCTCATTCACGATTTAAGCTAGAATGACAAGTACACCAACTATACTGCACCATTAAAGAATTATTTGTTGAAAAGGGAATTGACTCTGTCGCAGATAAATTCTGAGAAAACATGTAGTCCATACTTATGTTAAACTAATATTAACCCTCTAAATGATGCTTAACCGATGTTAAATAAATAGTATCAGCTACACCATAAATGGATTATAATAACTAAAATGTCATTCATATAACTGAAACTGAAACATGTAAGAAATACAATAAAATATTAACGAAAAATAAAATATTAATTAATGCAGTTTCATATCAAACATCAAACTTTTGAAAAATAGTAGATCTTAGTGATAATTTCTTACCCGGATTACTTGTAATGTTTTTTCAAAAGTACTTGACCAAAGATTGAAAAGGTTATGATGTGCAAAGCCCGCACGTTGCATGGTTATGTTTATTTAATATTATTTTTTTCAATTAAATAAAAAATAGGGTTATAAAATAAATAAGAAAATGATGAAATCAGACTGACTGAGACACGGATAACTTAGAACCTGGTGTAGCAGAGTTTTCTCAATGACTTGTCTCCTCCAAGATACAATAGTCCAACTATTCATCGTATAGCTCAAACAAATTTTGCACAAATAATTGAGCTCAAAGCTCCACCAAAAGAATATCATTCTTTGCCCAAAAATCTCCAAAATAAAAGTGAATGAAAATATAAAATAATTGTGAATGTTGTTGTTTTTTAATAATCACAAGGATAGTCCTATTTATAGGAGAAAATAAGTCACCCAAAATAAATATATGTCATAATCACATGAAGGTTACATGACTTTATACGTTCATCTTTCATTCATCCTCCATCTTTAACTCACATTAAAACCTTCAACCTCTTAACTTTTCACTTCCTAACTTCAAAAACCTTCAAATCCTTAAATAACATATTAAAAGAGACTTAATAAATGAATTAAATATTAAAAGTTATTGAAATTATCTTCAAGTAAAGCCTACTTGTCAAAAATCTAAAGCCTAAAAAATCTTACTTGTCATCTACATGTCAACTATACAGGTTCATGCTTCAGAATTATATAGATATATAGATAGATAGATATATAGATTTATGTAAGAAAATGATTAATTATATATATTCTTCCTTGAAAATGATTAAATCTTTATATGATAAGAGTATTTTATAGAGTAATTAATTTATCGTTTCATGCTGTCGAAATGTCTTCTATGGTAAGATATTTCAAACAAATTTGCGAATTACTCAATGTTTTGATTTTAAAAATTACAAAAATTTTTATTGACGAGGGCTGACACAAAATTTATATGATGCATTGACTTCTTTATAGGATCACAGTCAAACGATTCAATCTTGCACGTGAACGTCAAATGGAATCCATCAAGGCGTTTCACGAAAAAAATTCTTGAAAAATGTCCATCACTGCTACTAAAAGAGAATGCAAACGGTGATACACCACTTCATGTTGCTGTCCGATATCATTATTTGGTATGGGATAAGAATGTGATGGAATTTCTTCTTAAATTTGCGAGAGGTCAAAATCAAATTCAAGAGATTTTGAACAAGAAGAATAGTGAAGGAAACACAGCATTTGATGAGGCGGTACTGGAACCTGTCCGTCTGGAACTGGTGAAAACATTAATCAAAGGAGCAAACCCGGATGTGTTTTTGAATATTTCTCGTAATAACATGAGCAAGATACTTGATCTCGCAGCAAAGGAAGGAGGAGATGATGAGATGTTGGACGTGCTTGAAATGAACTTTAATATTCCAGGTAATTTAATTTTATGTATCCCCTTCAAATGGGAAAATTGTAAACATGATTCAAGTAATATCAAGATGCTAACCATGAAGAATAACGATGATTAACACAACATTGGATGAGGCAGTGCAACGTGGCAAGATTGAAGTGGCGAAAATATTATTCAAAGAAGCAGACTTTTGTGTTTCTATATTATCCTAATAACATTAGCTAAATTCCTAATCTTGCAGAAGTGACAGATCTCGAGGTGACTACTAATGGAAAGCAGGCTTTGGCTAAGGTACTCATGGAACCTGACGTTCCAGGTAATCAACTAAATTTAGCGTTGTTAAATTTGAAATTATCAACATTATTTAATTATATCGTCAAATTCAAATTAGCGTATCAAACCATTCTAATGGTGTTCTAAGGATGACATAGAAATTTTAAAGTAGAATGTGAATGAATAATTCTAAATTTTCTACTTTAAAATTTCTATATGATCATTAGAACAGCATTAGAATGGTTTGATATGCTAATTTGAATTTGACGGATATAATTAAATAATGTTGATATTATCATATGAGGGTGAGGCCATTTGTACATAAAAATTATATTTTCATAAATATTATTCTAAATACACCCATCATTAGTATTTTAAATAATTTAATAATTTAATAAATCTTGAAACTTTCAGAGATAACTTTATGTAACAAACAAATTAAGTAGATCATGTTTAATTTAACTAAAAATGCAATAAAAAATATATATTGTCAAAAAGTTGATTAGATAATTTTCATTTTTTTAAAATAGTTATTTTTTTTAGTTAATGATTAATCTATTAAATTTATATTAGGATCACATTTGAAATTATGAAGAAGAGATTAAAAGGAATTAATATTATCAAAATATTAATTTTAATTTTATAATGACTTTCTTGGATTAAAGGGTTGAGACAAAATATGTATGATGCATGACTTCTTTTAGGATCACAGTCAAACAATTCAATCTTGCACGTGCACATAGAATCAGCATGGTGGCAATCAACCAAGTTCGTGAGAAAAATTCTTGAAATATGTCCATCTATGCTTCTAAAAGATAATGCCAACGGTAATACTCCACTTCATGTTGCTGTCCGACATAAGGATTCTGAACCAGCGAAAACTCTTCTTAAATTTGCGAGAGGTCAAAATCAAATTCAAGAGATTTTGAACAAGAAGAATAGTGAAGGAAACACAGCATTTGATGAGGCGGTACTGGAACCTGTCCGTCTGGAAGTGGTGAAAACATTAATCGAAGGAGCAAACCCGGATGTGTTTTTGGATATTTCTCATAATAACATGAGCAAGATACTTACTCTCGCAGCAGAGGAAGGAGATCATGAGATGTTGGACGCGCTTGCAATGAACTTTAATATTCCAGGTAATTTATTTGAATGTATCCCCTTCAAATGGGAAAATTGTAAACATGATTTAAGTAATATCAAGATGCTGACCATGAAGGATAATGATTATTAGCACAACATTGGATGAGGCAGTGCAACGTGGCAAGATTGAAGTGGTGAAAATATTAATCAAAGAAGCAGATTTTTATATTTTTATATTATCCTAATAACATTAGTTAAATTCCTAATCTTGCAGAAGTTAGAGATCTTCAGGTGACTGCTAATAGAAAGAGGGCTTTGGATGAGGTACTCATGAACCCTGTTATTCCAGGTAATCAATTGAATTTATGATTTTTAAATGGGAAATTATCAACATTATTTAACTATATGGTCAAATACAAATTAGCGTATCAAATCATTCTAATGACCAAAGTAGAAAATTCGGAATTATTCATTCAGATTTTCAGTTAGGACGACAAGCACGCTAACTAGTCAACTACCATGAAAGATTTTGTTGAATTAATAGGATAATATCACTATGAAAGATTTCCATTGACTATCAATTCAGTTGCAAAGTATCACTGAATTCTATTTTCTAATGTGTTACTAAATATTATTGTTATCCATGTAATGTTGTTCAAGTAACACTTAAGCCTAATTAATACTTCTAAAAAAATTACAAATTAACTAAAGCATGTAATTTTGTTATATAAAAAGTACTAATTAGAGTTAGTTAATTTATCGTTTTATAACATTAAAGTTGTCTTAGTAAGATATATATTTAAAATGTAATTTGTAAGTTAATCAATTTTATGATTCAAAATATTATTAAACAAAATTTTTATGTTAGTTGCCAATATTGATTTTATTATATAGTTAAAGGTGTTTAAGATAGTAGATTTAAATTAGTGATACTTTCTTGCAAGGTTTATTTGAGATTCATTCTGATAAGTGTTGCAGCAAAGATTTCAACTAGTGAGGGTGAGGCTGTTTTTATATAAAAATTATAAATTACGCCGTCACTCCCCAAAATAGATTAAATAAAATAGCAATTGGGGTAAAAGATAAAGAGATAAAGAAAACTGTTATAGGTTCTGCTAGACTAAAACCAAACATATCCTATGAACGAGACAAGATTTTGATTATAGGTTATAAAATTACTAATTTATTTTGGAGTCACTAATTAATTTCAGTTCTAGGAAATTTTAGTTTTATAATGACTTCCTTGGACACTTAATCTTGCAGCACGGGATGAGATATTGAAGGCGATTGCAAATGACCTTAAAATTCCAGGTATTTAATTGAATGTATCCACTTCAAATGGGAAAATTGTAAACATGATTTAAGTAATATCAAGATATATAAGGAGATCATGCGGTATTGGACTTCTTTTTAGGATCAGAGTCAGGCAATTCAATCTTACACGAGCATATCATAACAAAAGATAATGCCTACGGTGATACCCTGTTCATGGGAAAAATTCTTGAAATATGTCCATCACTACTACTAAAAGATAATGCCAACGGTGATACCCCACTTCATGTTGCTGCCCAATGGGGGAATTCTGAAGCAGTGGAATTTCTTCTTACATTTGCGAGAGGTCATCCAATTCCAGAAAGCGAGGAAAGAACTGAGAAGGAGATTTTGAGCAAGAAGAATAGGCAAGGAAAAACAGCATTGGATGAGGCAGTAAAATATTCCCTGAAAAAGTCCCTGAATGACTACAAGAAGAGTAAATTGCTGAAAATATTTATCAAAGAAGCAGACCATGAGTTTTTATATTTACCGGGTAACATTGGCAAAATACTTGGTGTTGCAGCACGGAAAGGAGATCGTAAGATTGTGAAGGCGCTTGAAATGAACCTTAATATTCCAGGTAATTTAATTGAATGTATCCCCTTCAAATGGGAAAATTGTAAACATGATTTAAGTAATATCAAGATGCTGACCAAGAAGGATAATGATGATTAACACAACATTGGATGAGGCAGTGCAACGTGGCAAGATTGAAGTGGGGAAAATATTAACCAAAGAAGCAGACTTTTATGTTTTTATATTATCCTAATAACATTAGCTAAATTCCTAATTGCAGAAGTGAGAGATCTCCAGGTGACTGCTAATAGAAAGAGGGCTTTGGATGAGGCACTCAAGAACTATCATATTCCAGGTAATCAATTGAATTTATCATTTTTATATGGGAAATTATCAACATTATTTAATTATATGGTCAAATGCAAATTAGCATATCAAATCATTCTAACGATATTCATTTTATCGTTTTATAACGTCGAAATTGTCTTAGTAAGAAATTTCAAATTTAATTTGTAAATTAATCAATTTTATGATTCATATTATTAAATAAAATTTCTATGTTAGTCGCCAATATTGATTTTATTATATTGTTAAATGTGTTTAATAAAGTAGATTTAAATTAGTGATACTTTTTTACAAGGGTTATTTGAGATTCATCTTGATAAGTAGTGCAGCAAAGATTTCAACAAGTTTAGATGTTTCTAATATTTATGAGGGTGAGACAAATTGTAACTTAAAAATATATTTTCACACGTATTCTTCTGAATACACCCATCATTAATATTTTAAATATTTAATTAATCTTCAAATTTTCAGAAATAACTTTATGTAAAAAAACAAATTCAGGTAGTTCATGTTTAATTTAATTAAAAATTAAGTAAATGATGTTGATAATTGTGATTCGGAGGGCATGGAATCCAACAGAGGAGGTAACGAAGCTTATTCTCTATTAGAATAGTCCATTTATTATTAATTCAGTTGCATGACTGGCAGATACTGTGGATGCGTCAGCGGACTCTGAAAATGAAGGTAAACAAACGTTTGCTCTATCTAGTCCATTAATCGTTAATTCACCTGCTAAGTTGCACTTAACTTCATTATTATGTGGTAAATATAATGAATATTCATGTACTTCAAAATAATAATAATAATGATAATAAGAAATAATATTTAGAAAAACATCCAACATCCCGCACTTTTTTAAATAGTTTACCTAACTGGCTATTACTTTTGTCGAAAATCACATCATACTCCTTTCAAATTAAAATCGTTAGTTAAGATAACGTAATCATTAGGCAATATATACAAAATCAATTTTCCCCCTCGCTAATTCAAACATAAGCACGAATTTGAAATGAAAAATAATTTAAACTTATATTTTGAATTTTCTTGGTAATTACATATAGTGTTATTTCCAATTGCTTCTCCCTTACGTTTTGAGTAAGTTGTCAATTAGATTTAGGGGAGGTTTGTTTATTTGTCTGACATTTGAATGCATTTAAATGTGGCAGATAATAGTGATGCGGAAGCATGGAGTCCAATGGAGGAGGTACTAAGCTTATTCCCTATTAGAATACTCCATTAACTATTAATTCAGTTGCTAAGTTGCATGAATTAGAATACGTTATCTTAACTAACGATTTTAATCAAACTTATGCTCTATCTACTCCATTAATTGTTAATTCAGCTGCTAAGTTGCATTTAAGCTTATTAATATATAGTAATTTAATGAATATTCATATACTTAAAAAAAATTATTGAAAATCTTAGCATAGTCCTTTCAAATTAAAATCGTTAGTTAAAATAACGTATTAATCAGACAATATATTACAAGATCAATTACATATATTGTTATTTCCTATTACATCTACCTTACATTTTTGGTAACTTGTCAATTACATTTAGGAGTGTTGTTTATTTATCTAAAATCTGAATAGGTCTAGATACAAATATCTTAAAAATATATTTGTTTTTCATTTTTTAAGATATGATAGTAAGTCTTAAGTTGTTTTTTTTTATTAACTGAAAACATATGAAAACCAATAATTTGACATAGATATCCTTATTAAGTACTATATATGTTCTCTATTTTATGGTTATATAATTTGCAAATAGTCAATGTCACCAAATTAAAATCAAATGATTATAGAGCCATAAAAAAAAATTATATTCTTAATTAGGGTTGGGCTATTTGCACATAAAAAAATAATCTAAACACCCATATCTTAAAATAAAATTTTATTATCAAATTATTTAGTTATAAATTTACTATTAAAGACAAATAATAATATTAACCATAATTTTCCACCTACAATCTATCTCTACCATTAAAAAAAAAAACAAAAAACAAAAACAAAAACTGTCGTGATGATGAACTCAAGCAAACACACACAATTAAAACTGCAGCTTTATGTGTTGTCACAAGCTTATCCAAATAAAAAAAAAAAATGAATTAATTATGTAATGAGCTAAGGTGGTGGGAAGGCGTATATATTTATTAGTTTACTGTACCTTTTCATTTGTAGTACCCGAGAGCAGAGAAGCTGGGAGAGAATGCAGGAAAGGGAGCCGAAAGGGAAGGAAGGAAAAAGAGAAGAAAGAAAGGAAAAGAAAACGAAAGAGGGAGAGACAAGAGGGAAAGGAAGGAAAAGGAGAAGAAAGAAAAGAAAGACAAAGAAAGAAGAAAGAAAAGAGAGAAAAGGAGGAGAGAGGAAATATTAAAAAAAAATTGATATCAGTTATTTTGTACTTTGGTGGGTTATCTGATTAGTGTATAAAAATTAGATTATTTTGAATTTAATATTTATTTTGAAACTATTGTTATAAGCGAAAATCGGTAAGGAGTGTAGTCAAAGAACCTGAAAGTTAGACAAACTTGAACATCATATTTTGTAAGTGAATATTTTTCAAATTCTTGAATTATTCTGAGGAGATTTATATATAATTTGTCATGAGAAGATAAAATTTTATTAATTAAATATTTGTTGAAAATTTTCATTTTATTTATTATGATATTTATTGAATATGAATAACTGTAATTGTGTTATAAATATTATAAACTTTGAATGGATTTTAGATGAATGACTTTTATAATTGTTTTAAGAAATTATCAGATTTTGATATGATTGTATAATATAAATTTATGCTGTTATTAAGCGAAAAAATTGATAATATATTGAATGAGAAAGTAAAAGTGATTTTCAAATCACTATACTAGTACCTTTCCCTAAAGATGAGATTTTCTTGAGCTCTATCGGTGTGATGAGTTTTTCCCCTCCTTCAGTAAAGTATACAGTTATTGTTTTGCGTATGCATAAGACAGATTTATTACCCTGCTTGTGCGACGTTAGATTTTGTCAGGTATTGACAGATTATGAGAATTTTCCCTGTTATATTTGTGTGATGATGTTGTTCCACCAAGTATTGATAGTATATTCTTTGGGTACTAGTTTGGTGCGGTTTTCAGTTTGACAGAGATTATATTAATTCACGATTGATCCACTTTTCATTATATTCACATCAATGTATGTTATTTAATATCGGTATCATATTTATGGTATGAACAATATTTGTTTTACAACATGTTAAGTTTATAAATTCATATTTAATATTTATGTATGTTAAGAATATATGTTTTATTTTTAAAAACTGATATCCACTCATTAAGTTTTAGTGCTCACCCTTTTTCGTAAAGTTCTTCCCGTAGCTCGTTGTAGGTTTTCGTACAAATTGAAGATCATAAGTACAAGGTTGACCATATAACATATAGGGATTGACGTCATATTTATATTATATGTATATATTTTTCTAGTTCACATTTTGTAAGTATCTTGATAGTACAGTATGTATATAATATGTTGATAATATATGATATTATTGTGGTTATAACATTACGGAGGGTCTGAGACGCCTTTGATTGCTTTGTGGAAGGGATGAGAAATCCTAGTAGTACTTGAGTTATGAATTTTTAGAAGTATTTTGTGAATTAATGCAGGAAAGAAACAAGAAAAAAACTAGATAAAATTTTGCCTGCTTTTCAGTAGAATTTTGTTATTTTAATTTTATTAAGTTTTAAAGTTACGTGATGGAAGCGCAGTGAATCAACATGGTGTAAGACTTATTTCGATTATTATTTTTAGAGGAGCGTCCATTTATAGTGTCTGGATCATATAAACAGTGATTATTAGAGCGGGTCGTGTCAATAAATGTGTTACACCGCAACAAACAGAAAGATTGTAGAATTGCAAAAGTCACTTACTCTTTTCTTCTTATCTACCTTTCTTACACTCTTGCTCTATTTGTTTTCCTTACTCTCTTTCGTGTCTTATAAGAAAAGGAAAAACATTAGCCTTTTACATTTCAAAGTATAGCATAGAATTCGAGGTATCAATCTATTTTTGCCATGTGCACGACTAGTGGTGTCGCCTTATGTTCGCAATAGGCAGCACTAAGTCATTATACAACGGACGTTGTAGCCTAATGGTCCCAGCGTTGTAGTTTCCAGTTTCTACCTCAAATACTATAAATCTAGTATGCCAATGTCATGGCGTTAACATTGATGGAGACCTATATCCTAGGCCGGTAGAAATTGTAACACTTAGCCTATAGAGGTTATGATCTCCACAGCACCACACTCGCTAACTTCGTCACCGAAGCTAGATTTGAAACTATTACAATTTAGAAAGTGTTACCCAAGTGTAGGTTGTCTTAAATAGTATAGTCCTCGGTGAGTCAAGTATCGTATCCACAGGAAGATTTTTATTAAGATGAAGTGGTCCTTATTTCAATGTCCAAAATCCAAGAGCAAAGGAAAGATATATAACGTGTTGATTTTAGAGATGAAATTACCAAATATAATTAATTCAAGTAAAAGACACTAAGGCATCGGAGATCCATACTCATTTGAATTGTAAAAGTATTCTTAATCCTTTTTATAACTTAATTGAAATTTACTAAAGAGTAAAATCAATCGGAAGATGAAAACGTTTTAGTTCACGAAAATATGAAATAAAAG
>JANLJB010029604.1:0-16335 GCA_026212285.1 Bursera cuneata
GCTTCCCTGTGGATTCGATACCTAAAGCTACGCTACAACAACCGCTTAGCCGAAGGTTAATTTTGAGCGTGATCAGTAAGTTAACATAGGTAGGGGTAATTTTGTTAACAAAGGTGAGGTTGGGTAGGCAAATAAAACTAATTATTAAACGTGCTATCTTTCATTAGACCTCCCAATTTGGCTATTTGTCATAAATTCCCTAATTTTTTCTACTACGTAACCTATTCAAAATTAAAAAGTGGTGGTTAATCAGAATTTCCATCTCGAAGCTATACTTGAATATACTTTGATAAATTGCTTGCTGCCTATGAAAAAGTGTAAATAATGAGAATATGAAACAAACTTTTATTATTGATTAAAAAAAATGTAAGATATTTTATTCTTATTATTAAATTATGAATTTAACATCTTCATGTATTTACTTATAATTTATGTTTATATATTTTTAATTGACTAATTTTATCAAAAGTTCAATTTGCAATCAACATGTTCTTGTACTAAAGGATAACAAACTTATAAAATTTAACGTTAACTCGTAATAAATGAAATAAACTTCTAATAAATCAAATCAATCAAACCAAAGCTATAACAGAGAACATAAAAGTTGTAATATGACACCTTAATGTTTTCAAATTAATTAATATTTATAATTTATATAAAAGTCTAGCTAAATCATTGAATAAAATACTAATTTTTAGTAAATTTAATTTTTAACATTATAAATATTAAAATAAAAAAAATTATTCTCTTTATTATATTTAAAAATATTATTTTATATATTTCTTTAAGATAATAGGATATCTTAACTCACATGCTATTATCTTTATCGTTTAAATGTTTATTTACAATATAATCTTTAAATATTAGTTGTTTTCTTCTCATATCTCGGAGATTGCTAAGTTACCCCGCAGCCTTGGGCCCACTCTGTGGAATTCTGGGAACCTCTCTCCCCGCTGGTATGGATTTGGGCCCAATTAATGCCCACGGAATAGACCACTGTGTGAACCAAAAATCTCTGCAATGTGGTAGTCGGCCCAGACTTGGCCTTCGATCTATGTAATTGGGTTTTCCAGGCCTACTTATATGACTCACCTAGCCTAATTCAAAGCTACAGTGGTACAATTCCTTTCAGATTTTATTAGCGCACTTAAGATTTATTTATTTATTTTATTTTCGCTATTTGATTCAGGCCATAATTCATAAATCTAAATGGAGCTCTGTTTTACTCAAAATTTTTGATCGAAAAGTATATTTGCAAATGTATTTTATGTTATTATAAGCATTAAAAAAACATATTATAGACAACTGCTTAGTCAAAGTTCTCTCATTAAAAATTGCTTTATTAGCATAAAATTGTTTTATATACAGACATGATTGAATCCATTTATATGCTACTGCTACACTCTTTGACTGATGTATTATAACAATTACTAAGAAACAAATTAAATGATTGAACCAGTGATATTATTGTCAAAATTTTAAGAGATAAGAACAATAAATTAATTATAAATTAATTTAATTTAGTATAATTTACGTTAGATTGTTATTGACAATATATGATTTACTTTTTATTTTATTTGTGACAAAATATTTAGGATCGAATTACTTACTTTTGAAATAGAATCACAGGCCTTGAGATTAATCACACAATTGAAAATAATTCTCTAAATCACAATATAAATATTCTACTCTCTCTTCCTTTCTCCTCTATACTGTCGATCTCTTTTGCATTTGAATTCAAGGACTTGCCCACTTTCATGTTCAAGAAATAGACCAACAAAGTGAGTAGAATATTTATATTGTGATTTAGAGTTTTACATCCTCATATAGTCTGGGTTGGGTAATTGGACAGCCCATCACAGGCGTCTAAATTAAGTCCAATAATTTTCTTCTACATCTTTGTTTTTGGCAGAAAATATAGTGAAATCATTAATTTTTTGTCAATTTTTAATTTCATTCTCTTATATATTTTATGTTCATTTCTTGACCATTATAAATAAATGTTTCAATATACTAATATTGAAAATATTTCATTTGTTTCTTTAATTGATTTACAGCGATATCCCAGTAGTCCATTTTCAGTCGTTGGCCGCAAAGTATCATTTCGAAGATATTTTTTCGGTGAATTTGACTAGAACAAAGTTGTACATTATTAACACATGTGCAATAATTAAAACATGTCTTGCACAAAATAAGATACTTAAATATAGAATTTTTGTCACGTTATATTAATCTTCAACCTTATTCTATGATAATAACTTGTTCTATAAATCTTATTACGTGCTATGCACGATCTTGAATTAAACATGAACAAGCTATAGTAAAAATTAAAAAATAATAATAATATATTACTTTCTGTATAATTTCCTTTAATTTATTCCGTGGACGAATCTTGTTTCTTATTAATTTAAGATACGATGAGAGAAGCAGAACTTTTTATTATAAAGTTAACGTTTTAAATATGCCTATTGACTATCTCTTGCAAGTAATCAGACAACATAATATAAAATAATTAAAAAGAAACCTGTAATTAAATTAGTTAATTATATTAATTGAAGATTTTTTTGCTGGAGGATTTTTAATAGACAGACATATATTAAAATTTTTCATAAACCCTTTTTTTAATACAATCTTAAAAAAGAAATATAATACTGTATAATTCTTAATTTTGAAAGCAGCTTTTGGATATTATATGTTAAACATATTTTTTATGTATAATTATTTTTAAAAAAATGATTTTGAATGGACAACTAAAAGAATGATTTGTCTTTGGTTTCGTAGCCCTTTAAATACGGCTTTGTTTATGGGTTTGCCATTCTTATGTACAAAACATTAGAAGAATGTCAATGGAAAGGGATGTGACATTTTTTTGTAATAATTAATGTTGGGCTCAAATGAGTTGGACAATTAATTAAACGAAATATTGATCTATTTAATTTCGTTGATTATATGAGATATTTTGTAAAACTTTAAAATTTAATTAAAATAAATTATTAATTTTAATATAATAAAATACAGTTAAAATAAGGATTATAAAGATGAATTTTTAAGATACAAGGAGCCTCTAAACTTTTAAGCAAATCCTCATTTTAGTGAGTATTTATTGTCATCCATGACAGCTTCTGCTGATCGCTTCTCTCATCATTACCATATAAGCCATTTACATACTGTTATTATAATGATAGTCTCATGTTATGATATCATTAATCTCGCTAGTCAAAGCTTATATATGATATAAAGGGGTTGAGAGATCGATGCAGCTTCTTGTGTAATATTAAAAATTTGATTGTACAAGGACGTTTACCAGAACTTCATCTAACGCAGCCTTGCTGGACTCAGCTTGCTTTCAATCATTAACTCTATGTGTGGTATTCGAAATTTGCCAACTGATGCCTTCCAATGGTCTGTGGCTGTAATACACTCCGTTAATTGTATCGTTTCACAAGTTAACTCCACTGGTCAAACTCAAATACACACCTCAGAAATCAATTTGTTTATTGGAGATTTCGAGAAAATTACTCATTTATAGCTTATATATTCATGCTATATATAATATTAACTGCGTTTTGACCCCTTCAGCTTTGGATGCAATCCTTGTCAATGATGTTAGAGGAAAAAGATATAAACTCTGCATTAATTGAATGAAACGTGGTTATGCACACAAGCTCATGCATCACTCTTTAAACCATCTAGCTAGGATTCAATAGTTTTTTCTCCATAGAAACTTTTCTACTTATTTTTTCTTTGGCAAAGTATGAACACACGGCTTGAAGATAGAAACTACAAATTTCAGTCGAGAATGTTGCTGCAATTAATTAGTAGTAAATGAAGGAGGGCCGGCACTGGTTTGTTGTTGGCAACAACCATTGATATCGATATATAATTATTGGAAAGTGACATACATTAATATGAAGGCGAGAGCGTTGCAAACCATGAAATTTCCGCAAATGGACACGGTTCGGGAGGGGAGTAGAAGGACTTGACGTCTTCTTGGAGTTAGCTTCACCTAAAAGCTAAAAGTCTCTTGAATAATTGATCCCATCTCTCGTTCTATTTTAAGAAAATATAATAAAACTAAAGTTTTGGGTTTATATTAACATATGTTTATAGAGGTATAGATGTATATATGTAACGCGCGTTTTAAAACCATAAATATTAATAATTCTTATCATTTTTTTAATTTTTTTTTTTTTTGTGGTTAATAATAAGAATCAAATCCCTAGACCCCATGCACGATCAATGATTTCAGTTCTATTACTGTTTCATTAATATTGATTGTGGGTTAGTGTTACCAAAACATGATTATAATTAAATTGAATATTATGTACTTCACATATTAATAGGATGACTTGATCAATTCTAATATTCATTTACCAAAACATATCCAAAATTTAGTGACTCCATGCTATATTGGTTCAATTTCTAACAAGAAGAGGATCCCTTTCACCATCGCAATAATTCATGCAGGACAGATGGGCTCCATATGCCATTTAATTTGAACGTTTTTGATATGTATGAACTCGTGAACTATCTCCATCTGTACAGCAAACGCTAGAAGCTAGTTTTTCAAAGATAAGTACGTCACAACAAAAATAATACAGCACCAAAGAAAATGAAAACAATTAGATTAACATTCTTATTAGATGGATTGGCCTCTTGATAAGCGACGGTTAATGTTTTATAATAGGTACAGAAATCAGTACTCTACTTTCAACAGATGGTCCAGTAGTAATGGTTCATATTTTTTTATGCCCAGATAAAAATTAATATTTCGGCCTCTTGATGGCTAACGTTATACCCACGGATGATTACGATGAGTTTATTATACTTTCAACTAGTCAATCTTTGCCAACTCAGTTCATATATGAATGTGGATCGTCTTCCCATTTGAACTCTCTTAAATTTTTATAGATTTTTAATGAAATTTAATAAACATGTATATAGTTATGATTTAATTTGTTTTTTCTCCTCTAATATATTTTTTATCAATCACAAATGATATTTATGTAATTTATTTATATAAAAAATAAATTATACATGGGGCACAAGTTTATGGGATTAGTTGAGGTGCGCGTAAACTAGTTTAAAGATCTACGCTTTAAAAAAAAAAAATTACGAGAGTATTATCGTCCGGTCCATCATATATATATATATGATTTATTGCTGCATTGAAGCCTTAAATAGAGATTTTTTTTGTTATTAATTAGTAATTGAAATGTAATTATAAAATTTATAATAAAGAAGAGATTGATATATAACTGTGAGATGAAGAAGAAACTGTGGGCAGTGGAGGTGGTTTGTAAAGCAAACCGTGTAGGCCATTGCACAGAAAATAAGAGGGAGCGCGGAAACGCTTTACAACGATTTGAGTTGTTCCTCTGAACCAAAGGAAACAGCGGGACAACAGCTCTTCTATAACCTGTCATACAAGTAAGCCACTATAAGAATCAAATTAAACTTCTCTTATTATAATTTATATTTAACAATATTTTATTGCTAATGAAGAGGCCACGGCCAAGCAGGCAGAGCCCAGGTGCCAACTGCCAAGTTGTCATTAATCATGATATTTTGTGAGAAATGGTGTGCATGATTAAGGGACACAAGTCATTATCTAAAGTTTTATATTAATTTTTTAGGCATAACTTGCTCCATAATCACACTTATACTCATCGTTATAAATAGAGCCAATGAGTCACAATATTTCCATCAAAACAAAAACTCTTTTCATCTCTCTCTCCCTCTATCTCAAGCACTCGAAAGTCTCCAAGACTCTCTCTGCTTTGTCTTTGCAAAAAGAGAAGAAAAATGGGCGCACTTGACCATCTGTTCGACTTGTTTGAAATCAAACCTAAAAGGAAGAAACGAAAGCCGATGCAGGTATGTATAAAGTGTTAAAATCTGTGCCTTTCTTCTCTCCTTTTTGTTGGTCTCTCAACTCTTTGTATTGTTTTCTTGTTTTGCAGACAGTTGAGATCAAGGTGAAAATGGATTGTGATGGCTGCGAAAGGAGAATAAAAAATGTTGTTTCATCCATCAAAGGTGTATATACTTACAAACGTTCTATACATACCATGCATCTCTCTATCATTTCTTTCCTGGTTAAGCTTTTGGTTATCGAATAAGGTACAATAACAACAGTTCAGTAAACATTCTAAGCTGAAGTAAACCGAAATGGTTTTGAAATTTTCTTATCTTGATTTCGCTCCTATTTTTGCTCATCTCCTCCGGTAGTAGTTCATAGACAGAGCAGCATAAACATCTATCTACTCCCAAAGGATTTCCATTTCTAAATAATGATATATATGAAGCTTGTTATCTTATACTTTGCAGTCTAGCTATTAGAACTTAACGGAGTAATGAAAATTCATGCAAAAAGGAAAACCTTTAAAACCACTTCAAACTTTAAAAACTCTTACGCAAAAGTGTTTAACGCCTTCCCCTTTCTTTTGGACTTTTTACACCTCATTTTTTGGGTCTTCCTTTATGGCCAGTTCAGAATATCTGTCAGCGTAGAGTTATGTGGTCTTCAAGAGAGAGAGAGAGAATGCAAACATGTGAGTCAAAAAAGAACGTAAAATTTGAGCTTTCCTTGTATTGGAAACTGGCAGAAACATGTTTCACCTATCTTTGACTCCGTACTCCTTTTAAACTATAATTTTTGCTGCAGCGCCTGGGCCATTCTCTGAAATTTTCAGATACCCTTTTCACTGTTTTCATCCAAAATTCCGGTGTCTTATGTGATGAATGCAACATTTATCCCGCAAAACACCAAAAACACACACAATAATGGCACAAACCAAACACGCCCTTCACATAAAAGTAAAAGCTGTATCAAATCAGCTTGATTGTCAAAGTCATTTACCTGGGCAGCCTGATTGTCAAGTCTGTCCTCATCAGAAATTTTATTTTTTCCTGCTTGGTTTACTATTACTAACTCGAAAAGATATTTATATATACAGGAGCGAAATCAGTAGATGTGAACAGAAAGCAAAGCCGGGTAACAGTGACAGGGTATGTTGATCCAAACAAAGTCTTAAAGAAAGTGAAGAGCACAGGAAAGAGAGCTGAATTTTGGCCTTATGTTCCTTACAATCTGGTGGCATATCCCTATGTGGCTCAGGCTTATGACAAGAAGGCACCATCCGGCTATGTCAAGAACGTGGTCCAAGCACTTCCTAGCCCTAGTGCAACTGACGAGAGGCTCACTACTCTCTTCAGCGATGAAAATCCCCATGCATGTTCCATTATGTAGGCAATCAACTATCTATATCTATATATTAGGCCTAGAACTTAGAAGAAATGAGTAGGAGTAAAGTAAACAATTTTCTCGATCTAGACTACTCAGTGCCTTGCAGTTTTACTACTTGTTTGGTTTTCATAAATGATCTTTTGTATGTAGGGAAGTTCTATAAGTTATATGTTTTTTAGTCAATGCCGGCTTTCTTGTGAGATATTTAGCTTTTGAGCCATGCTTTCCATGCATTATTCATTAATTATACGCTAAAAGAAATTAGTGACGTCCATGTACAAAGACTTCATTTGATTATGTACATGTCACCATATCATACCAGGTATATATCCCTGTAAATTAGGGATTGTACTTAGAAACAGTCAGAGAAAGGCCCTTTATAACATTTTAATAGTGAATTATTGGACATAGATTTCGGCCATGACCAAAGAAATAAAACTAAAAAAAGTAGACATTGATTTCCCAGTAATCGAAGCCACAAAGATTGAAAAGAACAACCTAACAATATGTGTTTTTGTCACTTAGCTGCCAAAAGATTAATAATTCTATAATCAATACCCCTTGCAAAGGAAACCAAAAAAAAGTAATTATATTACATAA
Organism: Bursera cuneata; assembly: GCA_026212285.1. Lineage (NCBI taxonomy): Eukaryota > Viridiplantae > Streptophyta > Magnoliopsida > Sapindales > Burseraceae > Bursera > Bursera cuneata. The sequence continues at coordinate 7,850 of JANLJB010029604.1, forward strand.
CTTTTATGCTTTTATTTATATAAACTATCTAGCTATGTCCGATGAAGGTGGAAGAATAATTGCGATCGAGCAGCAGGAGGGCCCTTAAAGGAGAAGCTTCTTCAAAAGAATACACTTTTCTTTTCCTGGGGCCTCGCAACACTTTTTGATTGATTTATTTGATTAATAGTACATTATGTAGCATGTGTGGGACTCACAATTCAAATTCTACCAGAACTATATAAAAATATAAATTCTAGTTTAAAACAAAATTAATGTTGGTTAACTCTCATGTTTTTCTTATCATAAGAAATATTTTATTTGGATAATTACTTTACCCAAATTTTACCTACTTCTCATGATAAATTTTCTATAATTTTTAACTTTTATCAATGCAACTCATAGGGTGGTAGAAAACCATCATCATCATAATATATATGTGTGTGTACATTATTCAGATATATTTTCTAACTTTAATCCTCCACTTATCTTATTAATCCTTCTTGTTTAAATTTGCTTCGCGGAAACCAAATATCAGAAAATGACTAGCACTTCTATATGTAGGTTCATCGCACCCAGCTGTCCGCCATTGCCTGCCCTTTACAATTTTTTTTGGCTTAAGAGTCCTGTAATTTAATTGACCTTAGGAAAACAATGGGACTATTGTTGCATATTCATACTTGATTTGCCTTGATACATCGATCAATTGTTACACATACATTCACATGTGGTCTAAACTTTGTTAAGAGAGGATATGCTTCACTAGCAATAATTGATGAACGACTCAAATGGTCCCTCAAGGCCTTAATTGATACTGACATTACGAGCCAGGCGCACCCCAGCCTCCTCGGTGTTTGCCAAGCGTCTCGATACGAAGAATTGCTGGCTAGTTGCTAAGACAATAAATTAATAAAACAAATTGAAGATAATTTCGAAGAAACTTCACTCCAAATAATTGAAAAGCTTTGAACATATGAGGATTGGCTTCAAGTACTTATCAGCTCTCTCTTTCACTCTCTAAAATAAGAATTAATTTGTGTGCCAAAGCTCACTGCAGCACGCCATGACGGTAAAGTCACTACCAGAAAGTTAAATCACTGAAGTTTTCTTTTGTCTTACTAATATAGTATAGGTATTGGAAATCTTTCAGAGACTTTATTTTATACAATAAAAAGTTGTATTCGCAAATGGGATTATCAAGATTTACAAGCAATCAATTGAGCTCATGTCAAATCTGGTTAGGTATGATCTTATTTGTATTTTAGTATTCAGTGATCACCGAGAATAGGCTCATGTGGGCACCAGGACCCGCCACTAAGGGAACATACTATTAAGAAACTTATCATTAATTTTTAATGGTTTAATTTTTCGAAGCTGAAAAGCAAGCAATTACATCAACCAGCTTATCTGATCCTCTAATGACTTATTTTTTTAATGCACAATCATTTTAAGTCTTTCAAAATTTTTTAATTTAATTACTGGTGGCGAACGTTAATCTTAACTTGAGGTGATCACGAAATCTTATATTCTTTCCAGAGATGAGGAATTTGAGATAGCTATCAGTAGCATGTTTATAATGTTTGTACTTGATAGCTTAAGAATACTTTGATATAGCTTACGAATATTGAAGATCCTACCAAATTAATTTGGTATTAGGGAAAATGATACTCAAATTATTTAATTTAAACATACTGTACTGTATATACTCTACTGCATATATATTTTAATTGAGTTGTTTGAGATTAAATTAGGTCTTCAATTGGTTTATTAATGGAATATTAAATTAGATCTTCAACTTTGATTAGCCACTTTCGAGGAGATGTTGGAAGGGTTTGGACCGCTTGGACTTCAATGGTTCATATTTCCAGTCTACAACTTGAGTGCCAAGACAAAGCAATTAGAGAAGTTCAAGAACTGTTCAAGCTTTCTATCCTACCAACCTCAATTTTGTCTTATCAGGGGTTCATCATTCATATAGCGACCCTTGTAGAATTATAACTACATTTCCTGAATCCTCTAGCATATTGGCAGCTAAGATTTGAGTAGCATTGCAAAGCTAATATGAACACATAAGCGGCCAGGCTAGAAATTATAGCAGAAAAGCATAGCCGCTAGCTCTCATTTGGTGTCATATCTCTTTTGGAATTTGTAACAATTTAGTCCAGCTTTTGAACTTCTAAACATGGCTAGCTGGCCTGGAAACCTCACGTTAGCTTCGGCAAAGCTGAAGCTTTTGCCTAAGTAGTCTCCATTGATATATATATATAAATAGTAATAATAATTTTTCCATCTGGGGTTATGGCCTTACAGATCACAAGTAACTATGTGGATATTGTAAAACCACTAACAATCTCCCACCAAAAAGCCATTCAAATCTGGGTCTTCCAACTTTTCTTGGCATTGCCAAGTGTCCGAAGGATAAAGCTTTGTTGCAGTGGCCTGAATTGGGGCTTGACTAGAAATTAATAAAACAGTTTCCATGGCTGCTAGTGTTAGTCCTGTTAATATAATGGCTGTCTCCCATGTTAGAAACCCAGTCTAGACATGTATGCATTCTGAAGTCATTCATTTATCAACTTTGAGTTAGATTCTTATCAGTACTCTATAATTTAGTTGATTAAATTGATCTTAATTTTGTTTTTACATATCTTCAGAAATTAACAATGGTATTAACTTAGCTCATTTCACGTCATATATAGGAAATCATTTCTATAGTAGTATTAAACTCCCACATATATTCATTTCAACGTTATCGGCACATTTGTTCGATCAATAGGTCAGATAAAGTGCTTACATGTCAGGGTATGCGGTGAGTGGGAAACTACAGAGAAACTTAGAGCTTTCTGTCACACATTTCATCTTCTACAAAAAGGAAATATCAGAATATATAAAGGGAAACCATAAAGGAGAAAAGAAACCCTAGAAATGTAGAGAGATTCCGAAAAGAGACTCCCTAAAGTAAGTTGTCACTAATTGGTAAGTTCTTTTAGAAGTTTAAAAAGCAAAAGAAAAATTATGCTCCCATTTTGTGATGATGGAATAGCTAAGCTAGGTAGATAAATATATTCTCCCCAAAGTGAAGCTTACCACCACCAAATGAAATTTCTTTTTTCTAATGCTTTATCTTAGATTCTTTTTAGCCAAAGGGCTATGGTCCCGTATCAAAAAAGAAAGGTAACTAAAGCTAGTTCAACTCTAAAATTCTTACCTCGATTGATTGGTCAAGATACAGTTGTAACATTTGGTTCGTTGTTGTAAGACGAAATTATTCTAAACCAAATTAAAGTTAAATGGCGTGCCAAGATGAAGTTAAATGTTCTATTTTGATATGGTATACCACATTGTAGGGGCAGAAATTAATTTAAATGAGTTAATCCATATAAAATAGTCAAAACAAATAAAAAAATCTCTTGTCATCTTTATAACTAACTAATAAATTTATGTCATATATGCAATTTTTTTTCTGATCTATATATTATATTCACCGGACATAGAATTTTTAACTTATTATTATAATGACTTATAGTACTCCTTTTACTATAGACTTTCTATTACATTCAAATCAAAAGTTTAAATCATAAAAGTGCGATAAGTCTTTAACGAGGAAGAACGATAGGATTTTGGCGATCTTAATTGCAAAGAACACATTCCAAACTTAAACTATAATTTTTAGCTCCGGTAATAAAAGCAATGATAAAAGTTGACTCTTTAAATATAATTTTGCATTCCACAACTCTAGGCCTCTTTGAATCTCATTTTCAAGAATAATTACACTTCTTCTAGATCGTAAAACATGTATTCGACACTTTTAAATTTAGAGAGCATTAATTGGCCGTTCAAGTATGTCTTTAATCCTATCCCTAATGGAACTTTGTTCTTCACTCACTTGAATAAAGTGTGCTTTTTGTATGTATCACCCTCATTTTGTAATATCGATCTCTTCTATACATCAAAATTTTAACACCATTTTTCACTATTAATTCCAAAAAAAAAAAATTGATTACTTATAATTTTTTTAAAAAGGTGGCATCGAACAAGCACATGCAATTAAGAAAATTTTTATTATTTATACCTTTTTCTTTTCTTTATTATTATTTTTTTCTTTTTTCCTATTAAAATTCTTCCAACTTTAACAAGTTGAATGAGAGTGAAGCTAGGGATCTTTTGATAACGTGACTTTACAAAGTACCCGATAACTATTAATAAATTTAAGAACTTGTAATTTACTAAAGCCGTATTTGACAACTTTTAAGCATATAATCATCAACATCCACACCCTCAAAAGTGCTTCAATTAAATTCGGCTTCTGTGCCTTCAGAGCTGCTAGTGATATATAGGCTTAAAACTGGCTTCTTAATTTCTCCACCTTAGCCCAATCCAATTCATTTTTGGATCAAATTTGGGCTAGAACCCATAAAATATCTGCTATTATCTGGGCCAAGGCCGAATTCGTATCAAATCCAAATGCGTTTTCTTAAAATCTAGCCCAATTTCTTTCAACTGGGTAATGTTGACCTAAAGCTCAAAGCCTGATGATTATTTTGTCTTCTTCATATTTTCTCTTCTGTCTTCTTCTTTCTCCCTCTTTTTTTTCCAATAAATATTTGAAAGCATGCAGCAATTAGTCAAGTATGTAACCTTATATTAATTTCTCAAGTTTTGTCCATTTTATGTAAGTTTAAACTGTGATTAAAGTTACCATGAAGCCCACTTCTTTGTTCCTTTGTTTGCTATTGGTAATGGGTTAAAAGTAGCTAATCCATACCTGGTTGATAATACAGCTCTAAACATCACGGCAAAAGGGTACCTAACAAGGTAGCATATGCCTTTGAACCAACATTTATGGTGGGGCTAGCAAGCTTGTTGGCTCAAATAAAAGATGCTTCGAGTGAAAGTGGTCCAGGGCTTTAAACAAGCCCCTATTTGAAGGATAACATGCAAAAGTATGTGTACAGCTACAACAGTGATAAAATTGTGAGAAATGCAGGCTTGTGTATGGTAAGATCATTCATTATTCAAGCTTGGTTGAGCAATGCTGGAGGTTTAGGTGGTCTTGTAAGGTCCATTGTTCATGAACATACCCCATCACTATCCTGGCCCAAGAGTGAAGTAGCAGAAAAAAAAATACAGAAATTCCAGTTCAGAGATTAGATGGATGGTATATCATATTTCTAGCGCATGGGATCCCTAAAAGGTGGACCCCCAATAGGTCTTGACTGATGATCCTATTATCCCTTTAAATTTTTCTCAGATGCTGATTTCAGAGAATTTTACCCCTTTTTGGGAATTGAACATTGGATACAATACTCGCCAATTAAAGAGTTTTAAATGAGAAAGAAAAAACCCAAAAGTCAGTGGCAGTTAAAGCAAGTAATTGCTTGATTCAGAAGTAAAGGGAAGGTCGAAATTGTTCTTAAAAGAAAATAGAAAAGAGGTTTGCTTTGGCCTTTGAGAATTGAGACAGCATGCAGATGGTTGCAGGTTTGGGGAGGCAAGTAATGATGGACCTTAAGATAGCCTAGTCTTTATAGCTCTTTTAGCTTTGTGTGATTGCGTGCTGTGCTGCTGCCTCTAGTCATAACATAGCCTGTGGAGCTGTGACTGTGACTGTGACTGTGAAGTGAATGAGTAATATATATATATATATACATATATATATATATACGAACGAAGACAAGCCTCACTCACAAGTCACAAGCCCTCAATCCACGAGAACCAAAAGTCATAGCAACAATCCCCCACACAATTTGCAGGGTTTTAATTAGTTATATTCTTATAATATTCATTTGTTTGTTGTTGGGTTTGGGAATTGTGAACCAAAAATGGGTTGAAAAGTGGAGCTCTTCTCCTTTCCTTTTGGTTTTTCCTAGCTCTAATACCACGTTCAGACTCAAAAGATTGTTGCAGCTTTGCTTCCCCTCCTTTACACGATGACCCAAATGAGAAAATAGAGCAGTTCCCCATCAAACCTTTACAGAAAATCAAATTTTTAACCACTGAGCTTACACACAGGCATTTAAGCATGCTAGTGACATTCTCAGTTGTAGATATATGCCCTCAAATCGACAAAGCAAAAAGCGTTTTGATTCATAATTCAGTGACTCACAACAAATTTCAGAAAATAACATGAGGGGTACGATTGCAAAACAAACAAAAATATGTCCTCGAAATAAAACCGAAGTTGTCAGCGGACTGAGGGTGGCCCCACTAGTCACGGGGATAAAATACAACTTTTAACCGATTACGTTATCATCAATTTATCACGGTAAGTTAAAAATTCTCGTTTGACGCCTCATTAATTGGGTTTTAAATGGGCCAGGCCCACATTCTTAAGGCAGTGTTAGTGAGTCAGTGACAAGCTATTTAGCTCTTCAATTAATTCAAGTTTAAAGCTGTTTGTTTCTTAATAAATTAAAGAAAAGCTATGTAGAAAAATTTTAATATTAAGTTTGGAAATATTGTTTTCTTATATTTCAAATATTATTTTATTAAATCATTTTAATGATTTTAAAGAAGGACACGTCAACAACACATGATTTGTTTGAGAGAAAAAGGGATAAATACATAGACACCTCCAAGGTTTGGTCTAAGTAACAATCTCACCCCTGTTATTAATAAAGTAACATAGACACCCCTAGAATTGGAAAACATGGGGTCTTAACTCATAAAAATAGGGGTATTAATGTTACTTAAAATATCAAAATGGGGGTCTTTATGTTACTTTATGAATAATAGGGGTGACTTTGTTACTTAAACCAAACCTTGGGGGTGTCTATGTTTTTACCCCAAAAAAAAATCATTCTTGTACCAAACAAGAAACAAAGGAAAAGACAAAACTAAAATTTAATGAGGGAGAGACAGCAGTGGAGTGGATTGGACCACAGAGACATATAGTTTGAAAGCTTTTAACATTAACCTTTGTCTAAGCCACTAAAAGAGAATTTATAAACGCATATTATTTCATAATAATCCTCACGGAAATTATCTATTTAATTATATCTTTTATAGTACAATAATTGATTCCAGTCCTAAGATGGCCAATCCGATTAATGGTTTTAGGAGTTCATTTTTCCTTCCATGTTTAATTCATCTATAGAATTTAGAATTTAAGATAGTGCATAAACAATTTTCTAGCAATGATAAAATAATAATAATAATAATAAATCAAATCGTGATGGTAAGTTAACCGTTTATTCACTTTCAAGTAATACTAACCTTCCATTTGACTGAAATTTTAAATAGGGGTAGGAGATTATCAGGGTTGGAGACCCAGACAGATAATCGATTTGAGAAACCTAACTCGGGTAGTGTTATGTTGATGGAAGAATCCAACTCAACTCGATAAAGTCGGATATGGTTTATGTAAAATTTTTATTAATATTATCAGGTTAAGTTGTGTTTCGAATAACCCGATCTTAACCCTACACCGGTTGAGTTATACCATCCCACCTCGACTTCGGATTATAAAAATTATTAACGACCGGGTCGGTTTTAAGTTCCTATCTTTAATTTGAGATATATTTTAAAAAGACTAGTATTATTTTTTATTCTCATATTATGATCCTTTTGTACAAGAATAAACAAAATTAACGGGATACTTGTACTAAATTGAGACAAGAATGTTGGGACAAAAATCAATCAATTAAATCTGCAAATTCTTAGAAAGTAATTCATATTAATAGCGATGTTCTCCGGAAGGTGAAAAGTACATCCACTGTTTTCATCAATTGAATTACATACGAGCTCTGACGCTTAAATCAGAATTCCGATTTTATTAAAATATATACAGAGAGATGTTCTATAAAAGTAAGAAATCTTGAGGGAGAAAGATTTCAGGCAAGAATGTCCTGGAGGGTAGGGTTCATATAGCTCTATGGTTCACTTGGGAGAGTGATCACCCTATGGTTAAACCAGATGGAGCACATAAGGGCCACCGCCCTTGGGATGACCTATCAATCCTTAGTCCCATTGAGGTGTCCAGAGATCTAACCTTCCGTTGACGACTTACTATGAATGAGCGACCTCCCGTCGGAGATTTGCATATAAGAAAGTTAAGTAAAAAATAAATAAAAATTAAAAGTTAAATTGATAATAAATTATTTTATCAAATAAGATGTTTCCAAGGCATTATTTTAAATAATTTATCCAATGCCTTGTCATTTCTTACATTCCTCGAAATAAATATTGGGAATCTTAAATATTAAAAGTTATAAAATAAAATATTAAATGGATAATGTTAAGATTAACACATTGCAAATGGGACAATTTCAAACACTACCCTCATGTTTTGGTCTAATATCAGGCGGAAAGCAAGTTTGGAATTTTAATCAACAAGATCCCTGAAATTTGTYTTTTTTAATCAAMTRYTAATTTTAACCYTTAAAAKTACATATTTACCYYTGCTGAAATTTTTTTCCTTAATTTTAACACAAAGAAAAAATAAATAAAAAATAAACAAATCATACTCCCATAATAAAAAAAAAATCTACTTATTTTAATTAAAATAA
>JANLJB010029605.1:0-16339 GCA_026212285.1 Bursera cuneata
GACCCCCCAATTAGATTTCACGAAAACACTTAACCCCACACTTTTACTAAACTAACACTTATCCCCCAAAAAATTAACAATGTTTTATCAAAACTAACACTTACCCCCCAAATATTTGGGGGGTAAGTGTTAGTTTTTTAGGGGTTTTTGGGGGGTGAGTGTTAGTTTAGTAAACGTATAGGGTTAAGTGTTTTGTTGAAATCTAATTGGGGGGTTATTGTAATTTCCCCCTTCATCATGTGAAATGTGACAGGTTAGACTTATGGCACTGGAGACTTGGAGTCCTACCTAATTAAAGTTGGATCCAAGACCAATAGCTTTTAATATATATATTTTAAATAAATTTTGAATAATTAATTGACTAACACTTTTTATTTATTTATTTATTGTTGGTAAAAACATGATACAGACCCCTCTTATGTGAAAACTTGAAAGTCTCTTTGACCATTTCGAGAAGGTTTACAACAACTTCCATATATTTAGCCAACCAAGCTGGGCCAATGTCAATAATCCTGGCCTACCCCGTGTTACCAAAGGCCCAACGGTAGCCCACTTCTGGTTCTGTTAACAAAGCCAAATTTGGGCCTGGGTAGATGGGCTGTCCAAGACTCTTACTAGAGAGTTGGATCTACTAAAAATAAGATCTCTGGTTTCTAAGTACACAATAATGACGTTAAATAAACTCTTGCAGTAATTATACGTTAACAAATTCTTAAAATATTTTAATCCTTTCGTTTTAGCAAATACTAACGTTAACACCCTTAAAGCTAGTTTATAAATATTCCGTAATATGAGATCAAAGTGTTAATTTTTTAAATATCTAGATGTAAGAGTAATTATCCCAAACCTTAGGTACATGCATGCAGTGATGGAGCTTCCTTATGGTTAAGGGGGCATAAAAAAAAAGGATAATATCAAATAGTACCCTTATATTTTGACCTAATCTCAAACAGAAAACAAGTTTACCATTTTCATCAACTAAACTCTTAAGGTTTGTTTTTTTTAATCAACTGTTAATTTTAACCCTTAAAAATACATATTTGCCCCTGCTGAAATTTTTTTATTTAATTTTAAGACAAAAAAAGAATAAATAAAAAATAAACAAATTTCTACTTTTTGGATTTTTATTTTTTAAAATTTTTTTAAATTAAGAAAAAAAATTTTAATAGGGGTAAATATGTATTTTTAAGGGTTAAAATTAACAGTTGATTAAAAAAAGCAAACCTTAGGGGTTTAGTTGTGAAAATGATAAACTTGCTTTCTGCTTAAGATTAGGTCAAAATACAAGGGTACTATTTGATATTATTCCTAAATTTTCCTTTAACCCCCCTCAAGATTTAATTTTTTCTTTTGGCCCCCCAAAAATTTCTTCCAAGCTCCGTCACTGCATGCATGAAAATAACAAAAATGCAAAAAGACCAACGATTGCTGGGTTGAGTTCTCTCAACCCGACCAGAGTGTTGGATTTAAATAATATTCTATAATAGATGAATGAAGGATAGATATCAAAATTTTATATGATCAAAATTTTCCTCAATTATTAATAGACACAAGTTTATAGTCTCCGAGATATGAAATGATATGAGTTTGAAAACGATAGCCATAAGCAATTGATGGTCTTTCTGTTTGGTTGCATGAAAATATCAAAAAAGATAATAAATGGCTCAGATTAACTTCAAATGACGCTTGCAATCACTCTCATGCAATCGCCTTTTACTTAATACACAGCCATCTCATTAATTATATTTTACATATTGGTCCATTTTGAGACCAAGACATCATCCATCCAAAATCTATAGTTGTTAGATGAACACATTCTTTAATATTTTAATTTCACCGCACTTTGCATGCATATACCTATCTTAGACACTCGCTGGACTTATACACTTATTACCATTACGTCTCCGGGGCTCAAACTTGGGAGCTCTGGTATCACTTTGGACAAAATCAGCTTCAACCCAAAGTTCCTCTGACATGGGCTCTTTTAAGCTCATTGCTAGACATGGTCGCGATAACCATAGGGCGAAGGGTAGGCTTGGTTGTGGGTGGCCATAACAATTTTCATTAATAATAATAAATCACGTAACTTATGGATCCATGTTCTATTCTATGATCATATCGTAATATCATGTATTATTGACTAGTCTTCAATAGAATTTATCATCCTTTATTCAAACAATTTAATAGAATTTGGAGACATATAGACACAAAGGGCAAGGATGATTGATAATTATTAGGTAGATTAATGTGACGAGTGAGGCTATTTGTACCAATTTTTTTTAACACATACTTATTTAATAAACCTTTTATTTTAAATTAAAATATTCATTGATACTTTAGAAGCTCACCCTAATATCAAATATGATCTTTATTAAAAAAAATTATAAATAATTGTTTTTTCAAAATAAACCCATCATTTTACAGTCAACAAATGAAAAAAAAAAAAAAAAAATTATTTNTTATAAATAATTGTTTTTTCAAAATAAACCCATCATTTTACAGTCAACAAATGAAAAAAAAAAAAAAAATTCTTTGCTAAAATAAAAAATATAATAAAGAGTAAGTGTAAAGGTAAGTGTAAGACATGGGTGTAAAGAGTAAGTATAAAGTTATGTGTAAGATATGGGTATAAATAGTAAAAGATACTTCAATTAAATAGAATTAAATGTAATTAATTAAATTTATCCATAAATTATTTTAATAAAAAAGTGGGCGTGCTAATTGAAAAAATAGATACAAATAGCTTCACCCTAACGTGACCCATATATTTAAAACACAAAATTACAATTTAATCGGTCAGAATATATATAGAAATTAAAATATTTATAGAAATTAAATTCATTTTGGAATATAAAATCTAATAATAATAAAGGAAAGAGAGAATAAAATAGTAAATATATCCAAGCTCCTATTAGATTTCAAATATTGGTGTCAGTGTCTATATATATATATATATATATATATATATATTCGAGATAGCCGTTAAGAGAAGTACTTCGAAATTAATAATTTGTGAACTTTCAAAACAAGGAAAATATCATTATTTTAAAATTAAAATAAAATTTGCCAATTTTATTAGTGATTTTGAGGTTTACCATAGTCGCGCAAATGACACATAATTTTTTGAATTAGCTTCAAATGTCGCAGACGATTTCTTTCTTGGATGGTTGACATAGAAAACTCATGCAAGCATAATGAAAGAGTTGCCTTGCCAAGGCCTGGAAGCTGGCCGCGATTAGCCTCTCAGGTGTTGCTAACGACGGAGTTAGAGTATGTACCCTCTAAATACCCCCCCTAATATATTATGGTCGGTTGCAAAGGTTGATTCTGTTTCTCAACAAGTCTGCTCGCTATTTTCTATTGAACCCAGAAATCAAGCAATTTATTGCCAATTAAGATGTGGTAGTGCATGATGTTGTGAGCTTGACATGGAGACCACACGACTGGGAAGCTCAAGAACAAGCCTTAGACCCTCTCTGTCTTCAAATTCCAATCTGGGCTGTTGCAAGTGATCAAGCGAATGGATACTCTAACCTCTTGTTGTTCTTCCAAGGTCACGACTCACGAGTTCACCCAGCTTCAGGAAATCACACTCATCAACAGAGCAGTTCACAAGACGTGTTGCAGAGAATAAGCAATTTTTGCGTGCATATTTTGATGGTCATTTGGGTTTGTTCGTTTTTTATTTTTTGTATTTTATAGTTTCTTCAATAAATGACTTTTTGGGTATTTTTTCAGTGTTGCGTACAGTACTTATTTCAGTTTGTATCCTGTTTTACGTGTTTTTTGATGATTCCGTGAACTTTTGTTGGTGTTGGTAAGGTGTTGTGACGACACTGGAAAGTAATTGATGGTGTTGGGGGTAGAGGGAGGCGGTACTGTAAGTGGCTTGGCTTGTGGGTTCTTCACGGAGAGAGAGAGGAGAGAGGGGATTAGAGACCGGAACTTATCCATTACAACACTAGAAGTTAGAATAGATTCATAGACAAGTCTTGTTTCAATCAAATGAAAGAAGAAAATTCAACATCAAATCAAATGTAGCAGAGTGGAAGGAGATAAAAAATAAAAAACATAAATCTTGGTTAGAATAGAGTAAGGATGCCAAAATTATCATAGGACACGCGTATTCTGCAATTAAGGAAATGATAGTGAACCCTCTGATAATAATAATTATGATAATAAGATTATTTTTTAGTCAGAAGGTGATTTTTATTGGAAAAAAGAATAGTCTGATCTTCTATTTTGAGTTTAGACTTCCACGTTTTGATCAAATTTGAAATTGTAGATCACAATCCAAAAGTAAGGTCGAGAAATGCCTCTTAAATTATTGTTGTCATTTAAAATTACATATTTGAATAGAATTTGTGATCATCATTTGAACATTTATAGTTAGATAAAGATGGTAGAGGAGAACGAGAATAATATAATTAATGATTAATTGATCTCAGCTTCTCATACGATTGCATGAATACAAAGTTATAGTCTAGACAAGTTTCGAAATATCAGTAAAGTAATTACGCTGTGAATCTTGAATTGTGGATTGTGGATAAGATGGTGGAACTGCCACGTAATCTCCGAATCACGACTCTCCAATTCAAAGCCGCGGCGCAGGCAGGACTAGACTAAGGCAGCAGTACTTTGTAATTACACGTGCGACGTGTCAAACGCGGCGTATAGCCTCACGTGTTGGCCACTCAGCTTAGTACACGACAGGACGACGGCCGCTTCCATTCCCGGAGCATGGATGACAATCCAACCCATCCGAGTCCGACCGACCACTCAAAAATAACTTATATCTCATCAATAAATAAATAAAAATTATTTAATTTAACATTTAACAAATTGGTTGTATATTATTTTAGATTAAGACAATTTTAATTGGTTATAAAAATTTTGTAATAAAGTGGGTGATGTCATGTAAGCTCATAATTGAACAGGAAAAGAAAAGATAAAGAGGAAGGAAACATGAAAACCGTTACGGAAATGTGAACAAAATATAATAATAATAAAAAAAGGATAAAGAGGGGGCTTAAAAAGAGTATGATTTTTCTATCATAACGGAATGAGTCAAACGCAACTTGCAATAAAAAATCCTCCACCTTTGACTCTTCATTGCCTTTCTCTCTTTTTTCTTTTCTCTCTATAAAAGGCATCGCCACTCAAAACCTTCACTATCAACACCACCAATGGCTTCTTCATCATCCTCATCAACCACAATCTCCACCGTCCATCCTGACATCATCAAAACCAACATCTTCACCCGCCTTGACGGTCCAACTCTCGCCGCTGCAGCCTGCGCTTCTTCTGAGTTGCACGCACTCTCCACCGAGGATAAGCTCTGGCGAGACATCTGCAACTCCACCTGGCCTTCCATCAACGATTCTCGTGTAACCGACGTTGTTTCCACCTTCCCCGCCGGTCACCGATCGTTCTTTTCTGATTCGTTTCCGGTTCTCGATCACCAACGGCCTGCAAAACGCGGTCTTGATCACTCTTCGGTAATCGCGAGTGAATTGATCTCTTGTGTTGATGTTTACTATAAGAATTCTCTCATTATATCAAAAACTCAAGAAACCGAGACGACGACAGGGTGGTTCCTGAGTTCGCCGTTTCGTGTCGACTTGTTTGACCTTAAACAGTCGGTTTTGACGCCGATAGTGCACGGCGGCGAAGGCGACACGTGGCTTGACGACCTTGAGGAGAACATGACCATGAGTTGGATATTAATCGACCCGGTGAAAAAGCGGGCGGCGAATATATCGAGCGGGAAGGCGGTTGCGGTGGAGCGGCACTGGCTGACGGGGGAAATCCAGGCGAGGTTCGCGACGGTGATGGCTGGGGAAGAAGGCACGGAGACGGAGTACGTGAAGTGCGAGGTGGTGGTGACGTGCGGGGGGAAGGAGGGAGGTGGTGTGCACGTGAGGGAGGCGAGCCTGCAAGTGGAGGACATGGAGGGAAGAAGCGTGAGCGGAAGGGACAGTTTGGTAATTTTGAGAGAGGCGATGGAGAAAGGGAAGAGAAAGCGAGGGAAAGGAAACGTAGGGAAAGAGAAGTACGAGGAATTCGGAGCGAGAAAGAGTGAAAGAAGAGCAAGGAAACAGAAGAGAGAAAAGGCTTTGGACATGGCCTGTATCGTTACCGGAATCACTATTTTTTTAATTGTTTGGTTCTTCATATTATTTAGGTAAAAAAAACAAAATGTGTGGAGAAGATAAAGGAAAAAGATTTAGGTTTGATTTAATTAATTAATTTTTATTTTTTTTATAATTTTGTTCGATTTTCTATTATGTTACAAATATCTGTGACAGTGAATGTGGGAAGCAAAAATTAATTGTATATAATTGATGGCTTTGTCTTTTTTTTTTTTTTAATTGCAGACTAGTTAAGAAAAGAATATTATATATTTATTTATTTTTATATAAAAATGATAACATTATTGTCGTTACACAGATAAGGAGCTTAGATATCATTTGAGTTTGGTAACCGGCTAAAAAATAAAATTAAAAATATCTGTCCATACATACATACATACATGAATACAATACATACATGATCCCTCGTTAGTGCCTCCAATCCGTAAGTATGTGTACCTGTGCAATTGATTGTACTCGCCAATAATGAGTGCAAGCCAGGAATCAAAGAGTTAGGGTAGTAAATAAAGAAGCAGCGTTACGTAATTGAAAAAAGCCCAATTGCACAAATTGATCTCTACCCTAAAAATTAAATGAGTAACAACAAAAGCACAGAGTCGGCGGAAAGGACACAGCAAGTGGAAGATGGTGAGCGGCATTGACTTTGAAAACATTTTTGCCGGGAGCCGGCGAAGTTTGGCAGGCTCACTCTTAGCTAGTTTGCCTTTGTCTTCATGTGTTGTAGAAAACCAATTTGAATAGATAGAAATAGAATATTATATACATAGAGTCATTAATTTTAATATATAGATGCAAAATGTGAGTGAGAGAGTAACCCATTCGATTCAATTCAAGCTGTTAAACGAAGACTTTGATTTTATTTTCTACAAGTCACGGGTGTAATTGAAAAGATAAAAATTAATTAATGAAATAAAATAAGGGTTAGACGTCTAATCATGCATCACATGTAAATCGCCTTCAACTCCAAGCAAATTTCATGTTGGAGACAATCAAACCTTGTGGGCTGGTCTGATATGTGAAATCATAGTTCTCTTTTGCGAAATCATACAACAATTTTCAAAGACACTATATATAATTTGTGAAAATGTTACAAACCCAACACATACATCTTAGCGGACAAAATTTTTCCAATTTTAGGACGAGATAATTGGGAACCAAGTAATTAGGTAGAAATATTTTGATGTTGTTGTGTTATGATTCACGGGGTGTTGAAGGAAAGAAGTGTGCTCGTTTGGGGAAATGTTTTGGTCCTTAGAACATAAATTTATGTGTGTGTAAATATGTGTGTGTACCGGTGAGTTTGTTATAATGTACAGCGCCAAGTGAAGACTTTTTGCTTCTTCTACCTTTCTTTGACCAAACAATGGTTCAATTTCTAGAAGTTGTAGTAGAACATGATAAATATGAAAAGCACTTACATTCAGGAATTTGAAATTGAATTAAAGAGGCATTGCAGCCACGGGGAGAATGCCGACACTCCGAGAAGCTCTTGTCAACTTAATAGAATTGACATACTATTATCTGTTTGAATTATTGTCTAAATAAGGTAGGAATGATACGATACGTTGGCTCAATTGACCATTTATGATATGTGTTATGTTCATATGTCCACATCCGCTCAATGAAAATACGTTCTGTCAACACATATGTAAAAATTCTCATGCATCGGTAGCCCAAATGAACGTCTCAAAATTCTTAGCCCAAGCCCAGTTTAATGAATCCTTTACAAAACATCAACTCGGCCTGTATGATAACAGAGCAGCCCAGATTTTGATCATTTATTTTTAGCAATTAGTGTGCACGAGCAATGGCAGGCGCGTGAGGATAACATTCCCCGAGGATGAAATCAACCACCGAGAGGCCAACCCCACACTATCCAAACAAATCCGACGTGGCGGAACGTCATTGCAGCAGAAACCATCCATGCAAATCTTTCTCTTCCACAAAATCTACATCTCAAACAACAAAACCCTAGCCCACTCACACCTTCACTAACATTCTCTCGTGGAGTGAAAAATGGCAGCAACATTTGCTACCTCATCCACCGTCGTCGGCCTTGGAAATTCCTCACTCTCTTCCCGCGTCTCTTCACCGAAGAGAACTGCTCTTAGCTCAAGTAATTAAATTATTTTGATCATCAAACTATGGTAAAGGAATTGTTTAATTAGTTACGTTGTTAATGTTATGTGCGTGCTGGATTCCAGGCTTTGTGAAGTCGACAGTGGAGGCAAGGAACCCTCTGAGGCTGGCAGGAGCTTCAGGAGGAAGGTTTACATGGTAAGCACTTTTAAGTTAAATAGGGTTAATTAATTATTCAATTTGTGTTGGTGATGGTTTTTGTTGTATGATCATGATCAGCTTTCAGAGAGATTGGCTACGTAAAGATCTGAGCGTGATAGGATTTGGGTTGATAGGATGGCTAGCACCGTCGAGCATACCAGCAATCAATGGTAAGAGCTTGACGGGACTCTTCTTTGAGAGCATTGGAACTGAGCTCGCTCACTTCCCTACTCCCCCACCAATCTCTTCTCAGTTTTGGTAAGTTACATTACTTTAATTTACTCTTTAATTTTCTTTTTTAATTAAAAATAAATGTTAAGTCCATAGCAAAATATTGGCAGAGTTATAGAAAATGTAAGGTCCCACCGAGATTTGAACTCGGGTTACTGGATTCAGAGTCTAATGTCCTGACCACTAGACCATGGGACCAGGTTTGAGGCTTTGTGCCAAAATGATCTATAAAAATCAAAATAATAATCGTATTTTGTTGTTTGTAGGTTGTGGTTGATCACATGGCACTTGGGTTTGTTCTTGTGCCTTACATTTGGGCAAATTGGCTTCAAGGGAAGGACTGAGGATTACTTCAATAATTAAGTTCAATTCAATTAGTTTCTTTCCATCTATCTGTATCCAAATCCAATGTATGTATGAATGTGATACCCAGCAGCTTCCACCTAACTTCTCTTTTGGTTATTGTGTATTATTAATTTGCATCTTGAACTTGTGCTCAAGCATTGACAAAAAGGGATGGAACTAGAAGCTCTGATTTTTTAAAATAATTCCCATTACCTTCTTGTGCTTAATTTCAATATTATAATCAAAACCAACCTGTTCATCAACAAAATAATTAACAACAATAATGGTAGTAGGCATATATGATTCCACAACTATTATTATAACTCTACATGCGATTTGGATTCCAATCAATCTAACATTACCGAATTTACCAGTCAAATTTGACTAATAAATCATTCAATTAAGATTGCATAATCAAGCAGGCATTTTCACTCGGTCAAAGCTTAGCCCCTTGACAAAAAATCGATTTTCATACTAGCATGTTCATACAAACTTCTAACTTTGTTCATTAATTAGGCTACAAAATCTCTGGCATTATCTTTAGGTTAACAAAATCTTCAACCCATGATTCTTCTCATAGCATGTTTTAATCATTATCAACTTTTAGCTTAATTATAAATTTACCTTTCTTTGTTTTTTTTTTTATTATTTTTTATGTTACATGATTTAAAAAATCTTGGACGAGATGAGTTCGTCATGTATAAAAATATAAAAGGGTCATAGAGATACGATACTAAAATTTTGTATTGATGCATATTTATAAAACTATACAACAACTAATCTAAGCAACTAAAAGGAGTTCAATCAGGAATATACAATGGTTACAACCATTCATCATCTTTTTAATTGTTTGATTCCCCTATCCTAACTGAACAGAGTTCTCTATAGAATACACAACACACGATACTACTCCACGTACTAACCATTGATGTGTTCTCCTTTGCTTACTATCACTCTAACACCATATTATCTATATATACTTTCAATAAAATCTAATCACACACACACACACATATATATATATATATTATAGGGGCAGGATCAGGAGACACAAATTTAAACATAAATTAATTACCATTGGATGATATTAAAATCAATGGTTCAGATTACTCGTGAGTCTCCAAACTTTTAATGCAATATTCTCTTCTCCTAATTTTCTCTCCAAACAAAAAATTAATAATCACAAATCATATTCTTTTATTTATAAATAATTCTTAAAAAATCATTTATTTTCAACAACCATTATCACTAATGAAAAAAAATACATACCTATTTTGGAATAATTTTTAAAATTTATTTTCAAAAGCGGTTTTGAGTATTCCTATTATTTAAAAAAATATATATAGAAAGTCAAAAATCTTGATAGAAAATTATATAATAATTTTTTTTTTTACATTGAAAATGTGATTTGCTTCCTCTTATTTAACCAAAATCCTCTGACCTCGAAGTTTTCATATGTAAACTTTTGAGTCCAATAATATTCCCTTTATGTGAGATACAAGGTCCTAAATCCAAGCGATCCTCTGATGGTGATGATCAAAGAAAGATGGACAGGATCAAAGCACCATCACAAGCAAGAAGACAAAAGAAACAGGTAGTGGGGTCCTCAATCTATGTGGATTTTTTGAAAATACAGCTATGAAATCCCAAAATATGAGCCGTTAGTGAGGCCCCACCTCGTGGCTTCACCTTCCTCAAAAATTTCCTCTTCTGTGTGGACTGCTTCCCATCCGTTTCGAGATCTTGATTAATTGATTGATTGATTGATTGACTGAATCTGTGGGATCGATATACTGGCATCGCGTCGATACATGGCCTCCCATTATTAACCTGTGTACTTTTTTTTGTCTACTCTTATTTTCAAAGACACCCTTCTTCTTTTTCTAAATTCTTTTCCACCCCTTTCTTTGGAAAACTATTATTAAAAGAATTTTAAAATGCTTAATATTTATATTTATGATTAATGTTTACACAAGATATGGTTTATTTGGGTGAAAAAGAAAAAAAAAGACGAACGTTATAAGAAAAAAAACATGTGCTTATTTGGCACAACATGATTGGTCGGTGTAGTCAAAATTACAAGAAAGATTATAGGGTAAAGTTGAATTCTCAATTGTTGAGTGTCCTTAAAATGAAATAGTAGAAGAGATGTAGGTGGGTGAGAAAAAATGGGAAGAGTGGAGTCGGAGAGTTGAGATTAAGGGAGACAAACTAAATACAGAAAACAGAGAGTGATGTGTGGCCGTTGATCTACACATGCACGATCCTGATTGAATGCAATTGGCTCACGTGTACGCCACGTCTGCTCCTCGTCTTTTAATCAACCAATACGCAACAACATTAATGCCCTCTGTCTTTGTCTCTGTCTCAGTCTCACTCTCTCTTGTTATTCTTTTCGCTTTGCTTTTTCTTTCCCTCTTAACGTTTCTCAATCAAAAGCAGAAACAGAGACCTTCCCCAACTCCATTTTCTTCGAATGATTTGAACAACATTCCATTTTTTGACAACTGCCAACTTTCTCTACACTTGAGATTTTCCTTCTTTCTTTCTCTTTTCGTCTTTAGACTGCTTAAATTCACCAGAAGAAGAATCTTTGATTGTCACTTTTCTTTGAGGAATTCAAGGCAACAAGTTTGGACTTACCATAAAGCAAAGTGGTCATCGAAAACCTTTACCACTTGCCTCGGCTTTGCCTCTGCCTTTCTCTCTCTAATTTGGCTTCTAAAATCTTGAAAATCTTTGATAAATGAGTCACATCACTACTCCACCACTCCACCGCTCGAACAGTGAAATGAGTGTTTAGTGCTCTTTTATTTGTTTCACTCGTATCAACTTCAGTGCCAGCAGGCAACGGCGACTGCATTTTCCTACAAGATGTCTATTTTTTCACTTTCAAACATCTTTTCATATTCCTGTTGTTGGTTGTTTTGAAAATCTCAAGTAATTAAAGATTCTGATACTCTCGCTTTCATCCGTGTCAGTATTAAACACTCGAGATTCTTCAAAATCTCGCAACCGGTCAGAGAATTCTTTTTATTTTGCACAATGTCATGGCAAAACCAGAATACTGAAGGGAAGAGTAGAGGTTTGAATAAGATCAGAAAGCGAGGCTGCTCATCATCTTCTTCGTCTTCACTAGTCCAAAAATACAGATTTAAACGTGCAATTCTGGTAGGAAAAAGAGGCGGTTCAAGCACGCCTGTGCCCACATGGAAGACAAGCGTAAAGTCTCCATCTTTAATGTTGCCAACAACAGAGCAACCCAAGAGTTTGACGTCTCAGGTCGGAGCTAAAGGGAAGGACGTGTCGGTTTCAGCACGGAAGCTCGCTGCCACTTTGTGGGAAATCAACAAAATCCCTTCACCAAGAGGGAAGAAAGACTTGGAAGCCACAAGGGAGAAGCAGGATTTGAGAACCAGAGAAAGGGTTTTGAGAGGCTCACACTCGGCTACTCTGCCTCCACATTTGTCAGATCCATCTTACAGCCCTGCTTCAGAGGTGGGAAAATAATGTTTTAATATTATTTATGTTTTTCATGTTAAAGAAATTTTTGTTGTAATTCTTGGTCATTGAATTGTGCAGGAAATGGATCGATCTAGAGGGAATGCTTGCCGGAGAAGGACATCGATAATCTCTCAGAAGCGTCAAGTGACTGATTATAATTTGGGGACTCTGGACTCTCTTAGCGATGCGTGTTTGATGGAGGTAGATGATAATATTTGTTCTTCAGTGTAATGGTTTGGGTGGTTTTCAATGAAAAATTATCTTGGTTTGGAAAAAATTTAACATAAATTTATATTAGTAGTGGATTCCAAAGAGTTGCACCATTTCCCTTAAGCGTTAGAAGGTGATTTTCTGTGAATTCTTGTAGAAAATGGAGCTGATATTATATTCTAAAAACTGTACCAAACATGCACTTTGCCTAAACCATGTTTTTCTGAATTTTTTACTTGATTTTTATTATCTAATGTAATGGACTAGATTGTTTATTGGGTTATATATTTGCAAGCAGAAGCAGCTATATGTAACTGAAACTTGAGAATTGTAAATGTGATGAAGAGAGAATAAAAATATATGTACTGATCTCATAGCATAAAATGCAGATAGAAGCTCATTCTCGAGGCAAGACTCATAGTGGAGACAAAAGTCGTTTGAAGGATGTTGCAAATGGTCTAAATGCATCAAAAGAACTTCTGAAAGTTTTGAATCGTATTTGGGGTCTTGAAGAGCAGCATTCATCAAGTGTATCAGTTATTTCAGCTGTAAGGACTGAGATTAATCGAGCTCGGCTCCAAGTCGATCAATTGATCAAAGAGCAGCGGTCAAATCACAATGAGGTTGAGTATCTAATCAAGCATTTTGCAGAAGAAAAGGCAGCTTGGAAAAGGAATGAACGGGACAGGATTCGTCATGCCATAGCGTGCATAGCAGAAGAGCTTGAGGTAGAGAAGAAGCTCAGGAGACAAACAGAGAGGTTGAACAAGAAGCTCGGAAAAGAATTGGCTGAGACGAAAGCATCTCTGTCAAATGCAATGAAAAAGCTTGAAAGCGAGACGAGGGCAAAAGATATACTAGAGCAAGTCTGTGATGAGTTAGCTAGAGGCATTGGAGAAGACAGAGCCGAAGTAGAAGAACTAAAGAGAGAATCGGTTAAAGCCCGGGAGGAGGTTGAGAAGGAGAGGCAGATGCTTCAACTTGCAGATGTGTTGCGCGAGGAGAGAGTCCAGATGAAGCTCTCAGAGGCTAGGTACCATTTTGAGGAGAAAAATGCAGCCGTGGAAAGGCTAAGAAATGAGCTTGAGGCCTACTTGAGAGCCAAAAAAGGTGAAGAGAATGGTGATGAGTCTCCAAATTTTGAGAGAATCAAGGATCTTGAAGCTTATTTGAAGAAAATTCAATTTGGTTCAGGTGAAAATGCAATAACAAAGGAGTATGAAGGGGAACTAGCTGATGGAGAAGATCAGGATGGAGACGACTCAGCTGATAGTGATCTACATTCCATTGAACTAAACATGGACAATAACAGCAGGAGCTACAAGTGGAGTTATGCATTTGGGGATGATGATCTAGATGATGAGAAGAGAGGCTCAGTTGATAAGGGAATTAAAGGGAGGAAATCTCTTGAGAAAATTCAATGGGGAAGCATATGCTTGGAAAGAGGAACTTCTAATTGTATGGATTGGGACTATAAGGAGCATTCAGGTGAGATTGACAGGGAAAGATTAGCAGAGATTCTTTCACAAACTCAAGCTCAAACTCAAGATCATGCTGATGAAATCAAAAGATACCGATCCATTAAGAGTCTTAGAGACCATATTTTATCTGGGTCTACGATGCCATCACTCCAGACCTTTGCGAGTCCTACCCGACAATGGGGCCAATCCTTGCCTCTGCAGGATCCTGGTAGTGCAGGTAGGGAAAGGCAGGATGATGGCTCGAATCGCAAGCCAGTGGAACCCTCAAGGGGTGAACGGCGGATTTAAACAAGTTCAAGACAATGAATGATATACTTTTTTGATCCTTGGTTAGTTAGCTACTGTTTTGTTTGCAACTTCCTGGAGAATCTTCCCCACCAGTGAATGTATTTGTGTTTATATCAATTTGAAACAAGATGTAAATAGAGTATACGAAGGCTGTAAGGATCTGCTGAAACCTACTCCAGAGCCTGGTTCTGAGTACTTGAGTTTTGAAGTATGTATTCATCTTCACTATGCTTTGTCAATTAGAAAGTAGCATTATTCAGCCACTTCATCGAAGTTATAACTTTGTGAGAAGCATTTTATGTGCATTAATTACCTTATTTCTTACGGTTTAGTCCCCTTTGAAGTTGGTCAGTTAGGAAGAAGAATTATATATCAGCTGGAGCAAACAAAGATTAATCAAAATCTTTAAGTTCAACTAATCAGTTTGCAATTAGGAAAAGAAGAGGGACATTATTTTACAAGTTACTAAAATGAAAAAAAAATTGGTGGTTGTTTTGAAGCCAAATATTTTAAAAGAACTATGTGGATAAAGAGATTCTTGGGTTGGAAAACATTCTTATGATCATCTCAAAAACTATTCCAAGCACATGCTAGGTCGGCCAATCCTTAAAAGATGATTGATCAAATGATATGGATTAGTATTAAGTTAGTTAAAGGAGCATATGCTAGTTGATAAAAAGTAATGGTATCGACCACTAGCAAAAAGCCTCTCTGGGTTGACCCTAACATGGAGCCAGCTTCCGACTTGTAAACAAATGAGAAAGTTCATGTATATAACTCGGGCTAGAAGGTAGGTCATTGTGGATCTTGTATTATAGAATTGTTGAATGATTTGTTTTTATAATTGAGTCACCGTCAAAGCATGTGATCATACTCTAAATTATCGATAAAAAGAGGCTTCAATATATTTAATGGATCATATTCTAACTTCTTCTGTTTAGTCTTTTTCTGTGTTTAACATCCATTTAATTAGCGTTTCTTTTGTCTCTTTCTTTTTCAAGTCTTCAACTACTAATCTTGACAAAGAGGTACTTGTTGGCCTCTTTTGCTTTTCAAGCATTTTAATTATTGCATTGTGGGCTCGTAGTTGTAGCTCTCTTATAAATCTTGTTGATAATGGAAGTATTTTAATTATTGCATTGTGGGCTTGTAGTTGTAGCTCTCTTGTAATTCTTGATATTGACTTTTTATCTTTAGAAATATTGTTTTGAAAATTCATATATGATTTTGAGTTCTACCGAATGGACATGTATCGTACTGAATAACACAAGGAAAATAGGTTACGAAGATGCAAAAATAAAGTTGTGGAGAACTCTCAAGAGCCCAAATTGCTTTAATTGGTACAGTGCTCAAATGTGATATCATATTTACTAAAGTTTGGTACAAAAGAAAAAATCTATATTTTACCCATCAAGATTCTCAAAAAATGGTGTAACTTGGATCATATATGCATGCCAGTAAGTACACCTTGAAATGAAAGAAGATGCTCAAGAGCTTTATGAGAGTTCTTGGCATATTTCAGCCATTTTTTTTTAATATTTTAAATCAGGGCATTCCTGCCTCCATAAGCGATCTTCCCTAATAAGTTCATTACATTAATTCAGAAAAAAAAAAAAAAATTCGAATGGTAAAAGCTGGTTTTGAATTTTGTTAGGATTGATTGATGGGTACTGATGTAAGACCTTTCATCTGTTCACATCCACTAGGCTAGCAGTTCTTTTGTCTGTTTTGATCGTCAAGCCTTCAACTACCAATCTTGACAAAGAGGTACTAGCTGGGCTCTTCCATTTAGTCATTTCATTACCACATTGTAGCTCTCCTATAAATCTTGATAATGGCTCAACTTAT